>PVJL010019889.1:0-13027 GCA_004026885.1 Lyroderma lyra
GAAGTTCAAAAGTTCCTGGAAAACCTTCTCTCCATGTTTATGCTTTTAGTCTGCCTTTGTTGAACTTTTAAGGAGAAGTGGGGAGGTACAATGGAATACCTAGTACACTTGTAATTAGAACTCAGTGTGGGTCTTAATTTTCTACTTATTATGTACATGTTTGGGGATAAGTTGTCCAGCCTCTTTACAATAAAATTTATTCATCTACAAAATTAAAAAAAAAGAAGAAAAACAGGCAAAGGAGAAACAGCCCCTCTCATGCTGCTGCTAGTTCATGGAGTTGGGAATATAAAAGATAACATGTAATATTTAAATGATTTCTTTGTCTACATATATATTGTTTGTCTCCCGTATAAGAATGCAAGCCCCATGTGGGCAGAGTTTTATGTCCGCCGTGGTCATTGCTTTGTCCCCAATATCTGAACGGTATCTGATACATACACAGTATGTGCTCAATAAACATCTATTAAATGAGTGATTGACTTAAATTCATCAATAGCAAATCAATCCTCTATTCTTAAACATGGATTATGTACCAAGCTTTTGCCCATAACTGCCATCATATGTCGTGTTATTATGTGCCTGGCATTGTTCTCAGTGCTTACAACGTATTAATCACAAGAACTCTATGAGGTAGGTGCCATTAAAACCCCCATTTTACAGATGAGGAGACTGAGGCAGAAGTCTGAGCCCTTGCTTGTGGTCCCAGAGCGAGGATTTGAGCCGGGGCAGTCTCACTCCAGAATCCACGCCCCTAACCAATGTGTTCTGCTGCCTCTCAAATGCAGTCCCCGTGACCCTAGGAATACGGTGCCCTTGGCCGAAAAGGAAACTGAAGCCTAGAGAGGGCAAGTGACAAGCCAAAGTCACAGAGTTAGCCACTGGCAGAGTCGGTGCCAGCCTGAGCCAGGAAGACAGCAGTGGGTAGAGAAGCACACTTAACTCACTCTTGTTATTCGAGGGAGACGAGTGGCAGGCCTTGAAGTGTCAGAGCCCGCAGCAGTCCGGAAGCGAGCGCGGAAGCACTTCCTGAGCCCAGAGGGTGTACAGGCTCCTGCTCCCCTTCCCACTCCCGACCACAAACAACATGAAGGGAGGGTGAGGGCCGGACCAACAGACAGGATGCAGCCAGCCCCATGACAAGAGGCGTGTAGAGAAGCAGCCAGCAACACCGCAGGGGCTGCGGGGGCCTCCCTAGGCAGGCACTGACCCCTGAAACTCCACAGTCTCAAGCCAGCCGGGGACAGCTGGGCCAGCCTGGCGGGGGGCCAGGGACACACTTCTCCATGAGGCAGCAGCCTTCCCAGAACTGCTGCCGGGCTGCGGTTCCCAGAACTGGCAGCCACGTCAGCAGCCCCACCCAGGTCGGTGAGGCAGGCCAGGCCAGGGCTCTAAAATGGCCTGGGCTCTGCCTGCCTGCCCCACCCCCAGTCCAAAGAGTGATGAGGAGGATGGTAGGGCAGTTCTGCTGCCACCAGGAGCAAGAACCAGTCATCTCAGCCAGCAGAGCCCCCCAGGTTCCCGTGTACCTACTGTGTGGCCCAGGTCCTCATCCACTCACTCATGCCATCAGGTATTCTTGCTGCAGGTGTTTTCTGAGTACCTACTATGTGCCAGGTGCTACAGATACAGAAAGGGCCATTCATTCATTCATCCCTTTCTTCCTTCTTTCCTTTGTCAAGCATGTGAGTGAGCAGAGATGTTCTAACCCACCCCTCTGCTGTGGTGTAAAAGGCCTGTGGGGCCCACGGCAGAAGCAGGGACGAGCGAGGAGGTACTGGCCTGCTCCAGGCGGCTGGTGCCAGGTCCACACAGGGCTGTGGGTGAAGGCTGGTAAGGATGGGTTAGATTCCAGATCTGTCTGATGGTAATGCCAATAGGATTTGCTACAGACTGGATTCTGTGGGGGTGGGAGAACGGGAAAGAGTCCTAATGGGGTAAAGGAGATCTCTGGGGCTTCTGGCCTATGTCCCTGAAAGGACAGAGTGGATGCTAGGAGGAGCCAGTGAAGAAATAGGCCTGCAGGGGGCAGTGGGGACAGCACCACCCAAAGACCTAAGTGGCAGTTCCCAGGCAGCTTTCTGCAAAGAAGTACGCTGGCCCCTGGGGGTCAGGCATCCCTGGAGGGCAATAAGAACGCCCTGGGGGCAGGGCAGGATGGGGTATGAAGAGTGAGGAAGAATGTCCCATAGAGGGCACTGTGGGCTCCCCAAGCACGGGGACTGAGTCCCGCGTGCCTAACCAGAACTCCGAGCCCCGTGCCTGCACACAGCAGGCAGGGTAAATGATCACGTGCACCTCACTTCATTCTCATTGTTACACGTATACAGTGCTTCCTTAGGGCCATGCACTGCTCTAGATGCTTTAAGACACCCCGCCATGAGGTGAGCACAATTATTAAACCCATTTTACAGATTCTTAGGGATCCTGAGCGAGGGAGGGACAGAGGGAGGGATGAGCGAAACATGAGTGAACAGCCAGGGAGAAGGGAGGGCGCGGCCCACTTCCTACCCCACAAGCTGGGCGCTGGGCTGCGATGACCAGTGACGGGTGGGAAAGGTGGCGATGAGAGCAGAGAGGTCGGCAGGGCCGGAAGACAACACTGTCCACCAGGCATGGTAAGCCATTAGGACTCCATCCCCAGGGCAGGGGGCAGCATCTCAGGCTAACGGGCAGGTGAGGAGCTGCTTTTCAGAAATCCTCTCCCTCCTGTGTCTGCAGGGCAAGGCCGACGCGGCTGGGCGAGAAGGGGCTGCTGCTGGAGAAGAGGAGCAGATGTCAGCCTATCTGGGGGTGCACAGGACAGAGTCTGGTGATGGCTGGTGGTAGGCAGCCAGCTGGGACCCAGAAGGTGGCCTGGGTCTGGGGCAGTGGTCGATGGTGATGCCGGGAAGGACAGCAGGCTCACTAGGGAAAACCACCCACCCTGCAGAGCTGTGGTCACGGTGGGCCCTCTCCAGAAGGCCGTATGTCCTAGGGGCCTGAGTTCCTAGGCCCAAGCTGGAGACGGATCTGAGGATCTCCAGCTGAGACAGAAGCCCGGAGACTTCCGTGCAGAGACACAACTTTGAGGGACATGAGAGGGCTAGACGTCTTGGACCTACTGCACAGAACACAGCTGAGCCAGACCCCCTGGAAGGGGACAACATCTCCAGAACAGGCTGGCATCTTGAGGCAATGGCCACTTTTATGGCAATGTGGACACTCGTGTTGGCGGTGGACATGTTGAATCCAAGCAGACAATGAAGCCCCTATGGAGGCACCAGATGACTCTATCTAGGAGTTTGGAAGTCAGGGCCATCTGCAGAAGGTACCAGAGGCCCCAGGAAGGAGGCTGAGCCAGCAGCAGTGCTCCATCACTCTCAAGCCCTTGCCTTGCTTTATTTCTCTGCCCAGCACTTAACTCCCTGCAGTGTGCACACTTCCCGTTCATTGTGCACATGCCCATGGGAATGCCAGCCCCCAGAACCAGAGCCTGTGTCCACTGCGTTCACTGCTACAGCCCCAGGGCCCAGCACAGTGTCTAGCACAGAGCAGGGGGTCTGCAGAACTTGCTGAATGGAAGAATGGCTGTGGGTAGGGGGCCCGGTCGGCCATCCCTGGTCAGCCATCTCTCAGGGAGGCAGGGACACAGCTCCAAGAGCTGGCGTTTTCCACTTCTAGCGGATAAACACTGACCAATTATGACTCGGAGTCAGTAAGAGCCTAATGCAGGCACCAATTGGCCACTCCAGGAGAGCTAACCTCCAGGGAGCTGGTAACTGGGGCATTACCATGACTATTCCTCACTGCTCTCAAGAGCAGACCCAAGACATCTGGCTCCAGGACACTGATTAGATTATGACTGTCTTAGTGAGTCACAGCTCCTAGTGTGCCTCCTTCCGGAAGTCGCCATTGCCCCTGCGTGTCCCCAGTTCCTCAAGCTCTCTAATGGCTCTTCCACCCTTGGGTTCCACCCCTCCCCAACTCAAGGAACATGGCAGGTGCAGTTTTTATCATCCTGATTGTAGACAGGGAAACTGAGGCCCAGGAAGGTTCAGGAACCTGCCTAAGGATGCACAGCTAGTAAGTAGTGGGGCTGGGATTTGAACCTGGGCTAGCTTGGAGCTGCGGCACAGCGCCAAGCATGGAGCAAGCCCATAAACTCACTCCTGCTATACACGTCTCCATTTGCTCCTCCAGCAAGCCCCCTGTGGTAGATGTGGCCAATCATTCCCCCCTGCACAGAGGGGAAAACTGAGGCTCAGAGGGGTTCAGAAATAGTCCCAAGGTGACAAAGAAGGAAGTGACTAAGCTAGAACTTGGCCCCCATCTCTGTTTGCCCAGCCTTCATCAGTGAACTTGTCTTAGCAGTGACCAATACTTTGGCCTTTGGTTGCAGGGAGGCAGAGAGGCCATGGCTGGGTAGAAGAGGTCTCAGACAGTATTGATGAAGCAGTATCGATGGTGATACCGGGAAGGACAGCAGGCTCGCTAGGGAAAACCACCCACCCTGCAGAGCTGAGGTCACGGTGGGCCCTATCCAGAAGGCCCTATCCTGAAGCATCTCTAAGCCCCAAGTAAACTCTGTGTGGCCCTGAGTAAATCACAGCTGTGGTTCAGCACAGGCAGCTCTCACGGGTGCCCGCTGAGCGAAGGAAGCTGGGCTCAAACAGGGCAATACTGATTCCATTTACATAAAGTCCAGAAAGGGACAAAATGACCCTGGGGGCAGAAGTTAGGGGGCAGGGGCAGGAGGGAACCTTCTGGGGGAGTGGTCACACTTTGCTCCTTGAATGGGTTACACATGCATGTGTTCACTTTGTGGAAATGCATGAAACTGTGAACTTGTCGGCACATATGTTGCAATAAAAAGGCAAAGGAAAAAGGTGAATGAGAGGGAAAGAAGAGAGTGGAGTGTGCAATCTAGGGTACTGGGGTGTCAGCAAAGCTCTCAGAACTGTTCATCCTCAGGGCTGGAAGGGTCTCCAAAGACCCTCAGTCCAGTCCTGATGCTACTTCCCCCCACACCTGTACAGGGGGTCATCTGCCACCTCCTTCATGGCCACAGTCGCCTCCTCCAGAGTAAACTCAAATATCTAGGAGAGCTGATATGCATGAGCCCAGTGAGTGAGAGGACAAAGTGGCGAGCACATGCCCCGTCCCAAAGGGCCACTGCCACCGCGCCAGTGGCTTTCTGCTAAGAGAATGAAGGCACAGCCCTTGCAAGGTGTTCTGGTTTTTCGTTTTTATAGTTTTTGTTTTTTTTGGGGGGTGGGGGTAGTTCCCTGGCTGGGAATCGAACCCAGGCCACGGCATTGTGTGCGTCAAAGCCTAGCCGCTACACCACCAAGGAACCCCCTGGTTTTTCAAAAGAAGCCAACAATTCAGATTTTCATGTGTGTTATCCTGATTTTTAAATGCTGAAAAGGAGTTCAATTTGTGAAAATCACACCCCACATTTGTAGTCACTTTTTGGCTTACAATCACCACCCCTGGTGTCCTCATGGGTGGGTGAGTGTCCTGAGACACCAGAAGACCACAACAAGAGCACAAGAGCAACAGAAGGTGACACTCCCCGTCCTCTCTGACTAGGCAGGCTTTGGGGGAGCCGCGGCTTCGGGTGGGGCTCGGACCAATGGGATCCGGTCCAAAGCTAGACGGAACTCTTTTCAACTCCCTGAATCACGAAGTGTGATTAGAAGAACTATGGCTGTGAAGTGTGGAAAAGAGAAACACGGTGCTATTGTTGGAAGACAATGGTTACTACCTCCAAGGGACAGAACCGGAGCCAGAAAGCCAACATTCCTGGAAAGCTAATTTGGCTGGATCGCAGGAAAAATCCTTCCCCAGTCAGAGCTGTGGAAATCCGGCCTCTGCTGCATCGATACGAGCGAGGCTGTCAGGAGCCGGTGGCTCTGTGGGCCCGGAGAGCTGCCAGCCCCGAGACTGGTGTCTCCTCCCCGGAGAAGTTCTGTTTCCCCTTTTGAAAAGGCTGGTTGCTGTAGGAAAACCTCACGCCGTCCCTGTTCTCCAAAACGGTTCTCAGTGACTGTGCTCCTTTATTTCCAATCAAGAAATTCAGCTCTTTTAAACTCTGCTCCTTGTGGGACTGACTCAGAACAGTGGTTTAGTTAGTGCCAAGGCTCCCACGTCAGCAACACCAGATTTGAATCTGACTCTGTCCTTTCTGAGTTTTGTCACCAGGTAGGTCTCTACCATGAGCCTCAGTTTCCTCTGCAGGGGAATGGGGAGGTACCCACTCACCTCCCCACCTCCCGCCAGCACAGTCCCTGACGTGGCATGGGGTGTCCACTCCTCCTCATCCCCCTCCACGGCCCCCTTTGCTTTAATGGGTCTTTACTGTCCGTCCGTAGGGAAGGTGATCATTGAAAAATGATCTGTAAAATGATTCACACAAAGAATGGATCATCTGTAATGCAAGTCCTGGCTGACCACATCCACTGGGGTGCTGGGTTGACCTGCGGCAGCAGAGCACACCAACAACGACCTAAGCAGCAGGTCGTTGTGAGCCCAGTTTCCATTAGGTGGTGAAGGCTGAGAACTCAGCCCTGCTCTGCCACCTTCCAGCTGTGTGACCCTGGACAAGTTACTAAACCATTCTGCGCCTGTCATTTCATCTGTAAAACCTGGATAAGAGCAGGTCCTACCTTGTAGGGTTATTCTACAAGTTGAATGAGATAATGCAGGTATGTGGCTCCTGTTACCCACCCTGACCTACGTTCCGGCCCCTCAACTCCATCCCACAGCATCAGCCTCCTTGTTGTGGGTGAAAGATGCCAAGCCTGTTCTCACCTCAGGGCCTTTGCACCTGCTGTTCTCTCTGCCAGGATCAGTCCTCAGATGTCCACATGTCTTTTTACTTCAGGTCTCAGCTCAAGTCACCTCCTTGGAGGCACCTCCCGCGCTAGACTATCAGCTCCACAAGGGTCCTCACTTCCATTTCACTAGCTGCTGTGTCTCCAGCCCCTGGCATGTTTGCTAAGTGAATGTAAACAGTGACATGTCCCTGCTTGTCACTTTGAGCTTCCTAACCTGGCTCAGCAGGCTGGAGGCCATTAGTTTCTGGATAAATCCACTGCTCAGAGGTGCACACCCTGCCCTCAGGAAATCTGTTCCACTGAACCCTTGAGGGCCAACCTCCCCTCCCTCACCAGGACCCACATCCTCCCTCTTACACTGGAAGAGGGTTGGAGGGGACTCAGATGCTGGCCCAGATGGTCCCCAGCGAGTCACAACACCCAGGCCGGCTTTAGCCAAGACCCTGGATTTCCTAAGCAAACTCGAAGAAGTGAGGAGGCCCAGGGGGCCCCCTAGAATGAAAATGAGTCGATCAAAGCCAAACCTGAAACCTCAGAGGCATCACACTTCTTGGAAAGGTGAAGATGTGTGCAGTGAGACAGAACGTGCACACAGAGCAGGGGGCAAGTGGTGGGCCCAGAGAGGGGTAGGTGGAATGGACAAGACCTCCACTGAGGTCCCCTCCACCATTCCTCCAGGCCTCTGGCCCCTAGCTTCCTAATGTCCCTCCTCAGAGAGGCCCCTGACCCTGTGCTCACCCTGCGTCATTTGTCCTCGCAGCATTGTTACTACCTGACAGGATATTGCAGGTCCACGTTCTCTGGTGTGAAATCCTGGGGGGCAGGCGTGTTTCAGAATTCAGAATTACTCAGATTACAGAAAGGTCATCTTGTTTAAAATACCACCTGACGTAAGCACCCCCGATGTAAGCACCCCTGCCCCCGCACACACACATCCAGAGCAGTACCCCACCATCAATCACATGGGTATCCCTGCATTCACGCCGAACAGGAGAAATAAAGACCCGAAAGAGCCCCGTGCTTGGTTCATGTCAGGTCGTGCTTCCAATTGAGTTATGAAAAAACTTTTTCAGGGCTTGTGGAGTTCAGAATTATAGATAAGGGGTGTAGACTATGTATATTTTTGTTTGTGTATTGCCTGTCTTCTCAACTAGAATTTAAACTCCGGGAGAGCAAGGACTTTGTCCAGCACTGTCAGTAGCACCTGGCACCGTGCCTGGCATATATACACATGCTCAAGAAGTATTTGAAGAAGAAATGAATGAGGAAGTCAGGTGCTGGGTATGGAGGAGCGACTGTCCTAAATGGGAAACAGCGATTACTGAGTCATGGGCAAGGTGCCTATAAAAGATGATCCCATGAACACCCCCCGCAAATACCCATTTTACTGACAAGCAAACTGAGATTCAGAGAGATTAAGCAACTGCTTCCAGACCACAGGTAGGAAGCGGCAAGCTCACATTTGAACCCGGGACCCCTGTCTTCGAGCCTGTGCCCTTCTCTCTGCCTCTAGCTCAGAGAAGCAGAACTGTTTGTCACACAACAAAGCAATGGGGATATGGCCCATCAGATCCTCCAGCCGTCACTGGGGTTCCACAATCCACACTCCTGCAAAGGGCAAGTTCATACAACACCCAGGGAAGCCACTGGCCTCCATTCTAGACTAGCCAAGGGAAAGTATGGCCGAACGTGACCAGGCATGTCTCCACAGTGCAGGTCATGAGATATGCTGGGAAATAGGTCCCTCTTGGTCACCCAGCAAACTGGGACAGTGGGAAAGAACACAGGCTAGAAAGGAAAGCAGGTTCTAATCCTTCCTCTGTCATTCCTAGATGTGGGACCTTAGGCAAAGACCCTGCACACATCTCTGATTCTCAGTTTCCTCACCTGCAAAATAGGTAGACCAGACCCCATCCCATGGGGTTCATGTATTTATTTATTTAACAAATACAAAACGCTTAGTCTGTACCAGGCACTGTTCTGTACGCCTGACACTCATTAATTCATTTCATCATCACAACAACAGTATAAAGTGGTCACTACGATTTCACAAACGGGGAAAACTGAGGTCCTGAAGTCAGTCACTTAGTAAGTGGCAAATGCAGCCTCTGAACCTGGGCAATTGGGCTCCAGAGTCCATGCTCTTAACCTCCAGTCTACACTTCTTGACAGGTAACAGACAAAGATTATTGTGGACATACTATGTGTTAGAAAACTGTGTTAAGTATCTTATAAAACATGATGCCATTAATCCCTACAAAAGCTCAATTTTACAAACATGAGGAAACAAAGCAGCCAGGGGGCTTCAGCCCCTGCCCCCTCCCAGGTGCATGGAGGGCGGCTGAGGGCAGTGGGCCATTTGATTCTGAACTCTCTCCTCCATCCTGGGGCAGGGGTAGGGTGGCAAAGGGTAGCAGGTTAGGGAGAGGGGGGCTCCAGGAAAGGTTCCCTTCTTGGACCCCAGTTCAGGTCCTGTCTAACTCCAAGCACCAGCAAACCAGGCTTTCTGCGACCCTGGAACCGTGCCGTGTGAGATCGTACTGTACACGATCGCACTGTACAAAACACATGGGTACTGAGTCACTGCCCAGAATGTGGAAATCTTCAGGTCATCCAGACTTGCTGGTAAATGGTGTGTTGTAACCAAAGTGACTCGCTAGTGGTTTTCCCCCTGCTGCCTCCCCACAGCCTCTCTCCAGATTTGGCTCCTGGGGTCCAGGGTGGGGCCCAGAAATCTGCATTGTGACTCTTACGGCTCAAGCAAAGGTAGACTCTGCTGGCCTACTCCTCGGCACAGCATTCGAGGCCTTCCAAGTGCAGCCAGGCCCACCTTTCCATCCCTCTCCGGTGCCTCCCCACCTTTCACATCTCCCAGCCTTTGTCCAACGCTGTTCCCGAAGCCCGAATACCTTGTCCTCCCACTGACCGCCTGCCAGCCTCCTGTACTCCTCCTCCAAGGCCGGCTCCAAGGCCCCTGCTCCAAGAAGCCTTCCTCACTGCCCCGAGAAGAGCTGATCACCCCTACTATGCTCCTTCTTCCCAGAGGAGACCTTGAGGGCAGATGCCAGTGCCCTGAACAGCACTAGGAGCCCCAGCTGGGCTAGTCACCTCCCAATCCCAGCTGAGTTCAAGGGGCCTTTGCAGGACTCTGGAATCCCCTGACTGTGTGGGAAAGCAGGGCCAAATGGACAGCTAAGCCTGTTTTCCCATCGGACTTGAGGATTTTGAATAAAGGCACTGATGTCTCAGCAAACGCTCCAGCTCCTAAAAGGCCACCCATAGCAGGATTAGTGCAAGGCTGGGGGCAATCTGTGAACGCCAGAACCCCAGCATTGGCCACCAGTCTGCTGGTCCCCAGTCTCTCCTGATTATAGGAAACAGATTGTTTTTTTGAAAAAATCCAGGTTCCTGGGTTTACTGAATCTGAATCTCACAGAAGGGGGCCTAGGAATCTAAGCCCCTGAAGAATCCATTTACGGGGTAGTTTGACAAACACTGCTGACAGGTGAGACAGGGCTGTGGCGTCAGACTGCCTGGTTCCCATCCCCCTCCACACTTCCCAGGTGGGCATCACCTTGAGCAGTTATTTAAGCTGTGTCTCCTTGTCCTCATCTGAAAAACGGCCATGATACCTGTACACAGCACGACCAGAAGGGTTATTTTTGGATTGTTTAGGTTCTTTTAGGTTATTTAACTCGGAATACTTTCAGAGTTCAGAACAGAGCCTGAAGAAAATAAGGCGCAGAAAATGACCGCTAGTATTGGGTCCACCCAACAAATTCAAATACGGAGATCAAGGTGGGAAGGGCCTTGTTTCCCCCAGATTCCTTGACGTAGAATCCAACGTTACAGTTTTCCGAACTTTCCCCACCCTTTCTCTCCCCGCAGTCCTCCCGACTCCCCGTGCGCGGGGCCGGAGAAGGGGCCTGCGTGGCCCAAGACCTGCCTTAGCCCACGCTCCCGCCGCCCCAAGCCCCAGAGCCACGTCTCGGGCAGCACGAGTCCGGGGGGCCGCGCCGGGTGTCTGAGCACCCAGGAGCCTTTCCAGCTCCCCGCCTCGGCTGCTGCTGGGCGACACGGACGGAGCCGGCCGCTCTCCGCACGCGAGCGGTCCCCGCGCGGGGCAGGGAGGCCCCGGGGACGCGCCCCTCCCCCCTCCGTCCACCTGAGGCCCTGGCGGCGGGGCCCAGCACTTCCCAGATGCCCGCCGCGTACCCGGGACGATTCCTCCCGCCCCAGACCCGCGAGCCGGCGCTCGCTCCGGGTCCTACCTGCGCGCTCCGGGTCCATTCGCCGAGCCAGCGCCCGAGCGGGAAGTGGGGACCGCAGGGTGGCACGGCCCGGCCCGGCGGCGCCGCTCGGGGCTTTCCTGGGCGCGGGACTCGGCCCGCCCTGCTTCCTGCGCCCCGCCCGGCGCCCGCCCCCACATTTGCATGCGCCGCCCCGCCCGCGCACCCCGCTTCCCCGCCGAGGGCGCCGGATCCCGTGTCCCTGTCGCTTCCACCCACTGCAGGCCCGGCCGCTGCCCGCCCCTGGGGGCGCCCCCGGCTGTCCGTCTGCCCCGGAGCGCCTGGAGGTCACGCCCCGCGGAGATCCCGCAGTGGTTCCCCCATGCTCTCAGCATAAAATCCCATCTCCCGACAGGCGCCCCCGCTGACTCTGGCCTGTCCCTCCGCCCTTCCCGCTGCCCTGCCGCCAGGCCGGTCGCCTCGCTCCGCTGAGCGTCTAAATCAGGTGTTGGGCAACTTTAATCCTCCCCTTCCCAGCAGCCCGACGTCTGCCAAGTGCTGGTGTGAGCTGCTCCTTCGGCCCGTGTTTACCGCACGCCTACTGCATGCCAGACCCCAGGAAAAGTTAGTGAAACGGCCCGTGCAACCTGACAGGCCCTGTGCCAAGGCACTCGCTGTGCGTATGAACCCATTTAATCCTCACAACTACCCTATGAGGGAACTACCACTCTTTTTATAGATGGGGAACAGAATCTCGGAGGAGAAATTTGCTCAGAATCATGCAGCGGCTGTGGTATTGGAACTCAGGCTGTATAGACCACTAACTACTGGGCACCATGAAAGCCCTAATGTGACCAGAAGGTAAGAAAAACACTCAACTAATAAAGTATTTCAGGTAACAACAGATTCGGAGAAGAAAAAATGGAGAGGGATCGATTAGGCCAGTGGGGCTGGTGGTTAGCCAGTGTCCCTGGGGAGGGGACTTGGAGCTGAGAATCGAAGAGGGAAGGGGAAGACTAGTTTGGGGAGCGGGAACACCAAGTGCAAGGTCCCTGGGGTGGGAACCATTTTACATGTAGGAATTGCCTGACGGGCAGGGTGGCTGGAGAGCCTGGAGGAGAAGGCAGGAGGTGAGGTAGGAGAGGAACAGACTCAGGCTCAGGGTCCCTGGGGGAAAGGGAGGGAAAAGGAGATAGGCATTCAGGTGGAGGGGACTCCCTGAGCAAACACTTGGAGGTGAGCCGTGGCACTGGGGTTGGAAAAACTACAATTATTCAGCATCTGTTAATCGATGCCCTCATGTGCCAGATCTTGAGCTGGGGGCTGGAGAGAGAAAAGTAGACCCAGCCCCTGCTTTCCTGGCCCTGGGATGTCTGGTTGGGGCCCTGATAAGAAAAGAGACACCAGCAACTGAGTGTAATGACTGCTGTGGTGGGGCAGCAGAGGGCACAGGAGAGGGGCCTCAGGGAGGACCCCCGAGCTTGGGCCTCCAGAGGGAGTAGGAACTGGCCAGACCAGCTGTGAATCCCACGGGTCAGATGGGAATTCCACACTGAGCATGAGTTCCACAAAGATCATACCCGGGCAAGGCCGCAGGCTGCCTCACAACAGAGGATTTGTTCCTGCAAAGCTCACACATGGTCACACTCATGCACATCCACAGGTTCACCTGCCCAAAGGCAGTCACACCCAGGTACTCACACACACACGGGCACTCACGTACTCATATGTCCAGAGACATTCACACTCGGGTACTTACAATGCCACACATGTTCATAGCCATTCACACTTATCCACACACCTCACATGTTCACACACATGCACTCCCACGCACAGACTCAACTCATACACACACCCCCTCACACACCAGTAGTCACACACATGCACACACCCTCACACACACACACACCCTCACACATGCACACCCCCCTCACACACGCACACCTGCTCACACGCACACCCGCTCACACGCACACC
>PVJL010019890.1:0-13023 GCA_004026885.1 Lyroderma lyra
TTTTTGTTCACAGAGTTCCTTTTTTATGTCGTTTATATCCTTTTTTATGTTATTTATCTCAGCTATGGTGTTCTGCCAATAGGTTTTCATTTCTCTCACAGCCTTTAGAATGGCAGCTTTAAATTCTCCGTCACTTAAGTGAGTCCCTTCCAGTTGTAACAGGCTATCTTCTAGGTGAATTTCATGTTCTTTCTGAGGAATTTTAGTTTTTAAGGAATTCATCCTGTCTGCTGGGTTCTTCCTCTTTGACATGAGGGCTTTATGTTCACTGCCCAGATTATTGCCTTTGTGGTGTCTTGCTGTAGGGCAGACACTAGGTGGCGCTGGGGGTCAAGTTTTGGGGGAGAGGGGGCTGTTTGTTTCTTGTTTCTGATCTCCTACTGCGTTTGGAGGCTATGCACATATATCCTGGGGAGAGGCCAACAAAAGGCTTTCTAAAGGCGGCCTGGCTGTCTAAAGGCTCACACTGCTTTCAGAACTCTGGGGTGCATGAGGAAGTGCCCGCTCCATAAGTCCAAAGCTGTGGGCTTGGCCTGAGACAGCAGGGTCGCCTTTGCAGCAGGCTGGGAACAGGAATTGCAGCCCTGTGTAGGTCTCCAGGGGGCTTAGAGCTGGGGTGTTATCTTTGCAGTTCACAGTCCTCGCTCAGCCCTTCTACCACTCAAAAGTTCCAGAGGCTGGCTCCCAAACTCCTTCCGTCCCCAGCTCCCCAGTCTCTCTCCCCTCCCCCAAACTGCGCAGCTCGGAATAGTCAGCAGGGATCGAGTCCCGCGTGCTCCGTCTCTACTCCCTTCCCTCTCCTCGACTCGCCCCTTTCTCGCCAGCCTTCAGGTGTTTACTTGCGACTTGTGGATTTCTAAGCAGCCGGTTTGTCACTCAGGGTCCTCTTTCTTGGTCCTGGACGGCCGTTCAATTTTGTTTTCTGGGAGAGGCTTTAGGAACCTCCTCTCCAGTCGCCATCTTGTCTTCCCCCCACATTTTTTTTTCTTACAATGAAGTAATCATTATTATATAATCCATGTTGATTCTAGCCCTCTTTCCATGAGCTGACGCAAAAAGGTTCAACCTATTCCTAACTTGACAGTATATATTTGGTCTTCTTATGGTTTCATTTTGAATAACTAATCCATTTGTATAAAAAATTCAATAAAAATTTGATCATCATAGAATGTTTCACATAAGAGGTCTGCCTTAAAAAAGTCCAGCCATAAATCTCTCTATTTTTAATATTACATGGCTCGATACTTTCTGCACAGCCCTTGTATATTGGGGAAAGGACAATTTAAGAAAACTATGCTGACTATTCTCCTCTGTTAGAGGTTATTAAAATTTGCCAATCTAAGTCCACCATAGTATATTTATAGTGAAATAATTAAGTTTCTTGATCCTGCTGTGAAAAGTAAGAAAGTACCCAAAAAGAACTATCATAAAACTCATAATATGAGAGTTAGGAGGGTGTTCTATAAAATGTGAGCTTGTTCTTGTTGATTTTTAAGGATGAATCTGGAAGTTTGGAGTTAGATGTGGCAAAGAAGCATGGGTAATAGTTTCCTTTTTCTTTTCTTTTTTTTAAATTCATTTTTATTGTTAGACTTATTGGGGTGACATCTGATAGCAAGGATTACATAGTTTTCAGGCATACAATTCTACAGTGCATTGTCAACTTGTTGTATAATAAGTTCACCACCCAAAGTGAGTTCTCTTTCCATTACCTTATATTTAGCTTCCCCTCCCTCCTCTTCCCCTTTTTATTAATTTGGAATGTGATATTAAATGTGAGCTAGAGGTCACATTGATAAAGAAAAAGCAGTTACTTATGTTAATGAGAAGACTTAATTCTGGATTGGTTTGTTTCTCTATATTTTCCCGACTTTGTATAGCCTGGCATGTCCATGTACTTTTTATCAAGCTTGTCCAACTCATGGCTAGGATGTCTTTGAATGCAACCCAACACGAATTTGTAAACTTTCTTAAAACATTATGAGATTCTTTTGTGACCATTTTTTGGTTTATCAGCTAAAGTTGTGTTAGTATACTTTATGTGTGGCCCAAGATAAGTCTTCAAATGTGACCCAGAGAAGCTAAAAGATTAGACACCTCTTGTTTATATCCTACAGACTTGGTTCAATTGGGAACAGCATAAACTAATGCAAGCAGGTGTTTTTTGTTTTATTTAGTCTTGTTTAATATCTCGCAGTAGCTTCTTTTGGCTACATGCAGATCAGATCAGCCTGAAAATTACTAATTTCTCCACATCTAAACTTTTATTGGGATTTTATTGATCAGAAGGTTGTTCTAAAAACATAGCCTGTAGTTAGTCATATATATTTCTTTTGGTAAGGGATAAACCATTTATTTATGTGATATGACAATGCCTATGCAGTAGTATTTAGGACTCCAGACTGGGTGCATTGGACAGATGCAATACAATTACCAAAAGTTAAATGATTTTTAGTAACAGGCTGTGGAGAACCTATTTCACCAAGCTCAGGTCACAAAAACATGACCCGAATCTATTTAACTGTATTATAGAAGTCTAGAAGACTATTCTTTTAGCCTAATCACAGTCTGCTTCATTAAAAGGTGGTGTTAACATAAGTGCAATAGAAAATCTTAGAGACAAACATCTCCTAGGCTCAGAAGAAAATGGTAAGTTGTATTATTCCTACTATTGGAAGGGCAAACCGAGAAAGTGTACCGGAAGAAGTAGTCAGTTACCTCTCCTGAGACTCTCCTAAGTAATCCAGACTTACTTTTTGGAAATCTTCAAGTATCCTCAGGAAAATATGGTCCAATGGAAGGTAATAAGTTTTAAACACCTAAAAGTCTCTGGAATTACCCTTCATATACAGGGTAGATTTATGTGTTTCAGGTAGGGAAAAGCTCTTGAGGAGAATACAACCACATTGTAAGTATCGTGTATCACAACAAGACTGAGACAAATTTGCTTTTTCAAGAAGATAAAAATATCTGAAATAAAATAGTACCTGTAAAACAGTCTAGAGAGTATATGAAGATATTGCTGTAATAAAATTTTTTTCAATATCTGTGCTTATCTTACTAAGCTTGGTATCATCACCAGTGATGGAAAGAATTGAACTGAGTTATTGTGTTGACACTAGGTCGGGACCTAATCTTTAAAATACTAACATTTGAGGATCATGATGTGAGAAAAATGTAAATACCAGGAGGCGATTGCATAAGAAAATATGTCTTCTTAAGTGTTTACAGAAATTAGTTAATAATTAATTTGGATTGTGTGTGGGATGAAAGACCTAGCAATTGGTTACATTCAGGGAAGGATCTATGATGTGAAACACACACACACACACACACACACACACACACACACACACACACACATTCACACACACAATCATTGTTTTACATTAGGTAGCAGAGAAACACTATTGAGAACAGTTTATAATTACTGTAAACATAGCTTTAAATGTGTTGAAAAGCCTTTAGATCCCCACTAAAACTCATCAAATTGTAACAGCAGATTTGTAATAAAACAAATAAAAAAGAAAAAGAATAGATATATTAAATACTAATCTTGTTTTGTTTTCTTGGCTACAGGCTGTGCACTTTGTGTCATTATCTGCTAATCAGAAAATTTTGAGTTACCTGTTGCCTTCTCAGGATCACTTCCTTCTGCAGGATTCTTAAGAATCCTCAGTTTAAGATTCAAATGGGTTTGTGTTTTCTAGTTATTTTATTTGGAAAAATGACAAAGGTCTACATTGTTAACTGGAAACATGTATGCAAAGATCAATTTCTTGAGATTTACCTTTCCAGTGGTTGTTAATAGTACTAGAGAAATATACTCCAATAAGGATCAGAGTCATCTTTTCTTTGATGATGTTTCTAAAATGTCCAATTTCCACTGTTCATATTATTTGTAGAAGGTAAATAGGTGTCTGGTAAGGGAAGGCAGTCTTAACCTTTTAGTAATAATTCTAAACAGCTCCAGCCAGTTTATCATATTAAAGAACATTAGAATGGAGAAAAATAAAATTTCCAATTGATATATAACACAATTAACTCTAAGAAAATTTGAAACTGTGATTACCTTGTCAGTATTCAATTATTAAGAATGAATTATGGGGAGTGCCCTGGTGGTATAGTGGCACTGTCAATGCTGTGGCCTGGGTTCGATTCCCAGAAAGAACTTACCCACATTAAAAAAATAAAAGAATGAATTAGGGACAGTGAAAACCTTAATACATCTTAAAGATCTTTTGTTTATTCCATGATATATATTATGAATGCAGTTTTTGAGTCTATCTTTGAATATAAGCATGAATATATTTCATTTATTCTCAAAGGTATATAATCATAAATATACTTTTTGCATATTTATTCAAATATGAATAAAAATAAAACTCTCCCAATAAAATTAAAATTTGGAGGATGTGAAACAAACTTGATGATTCCTATTATCTTTTCAAAAAGTACATAGAAGTATTTATGATGGGAGGAGGGGCCTAAAATGGTGGCATGAAAGGAGATCCTTGAAACCTCTCCTGGAAAATACAATTGAACATTTGGGATACAATGGAGGAAACCCTGAGTGGCCCAACCTCAGCTAAGAGATCTGCACATTGCAAGAAAACACCTGAAGGTCAGAGAAAGTAGGGGAAATTGGAGAAGAGGGAAAGGAGCAGAAAGGAGACAGGGGTGTGTAATGCAACCCAGGGCTGGCAGAAGAAGGAATGAGGTGGGTGTCAGAAGACATGGGCTGAAATGCAGCACAAACCCTGGTCAGGCTGAGGACAGAAAGCCAACAAGAGTGGAGCATGGACAGCATAAGCCCCATGAGACTGTTGACAAGTTAAAATTCAAATCAAGCTATGATGCACTGGGACCCCAATCAGAATGCCAGAATGCCTCACCATGGGTGGGTTAGAGACTCAACAAAAGGTGCTAAGCTGCCCTGGGCAAGAATACATTCCTAGCTACAAATAGATTCCAGAGCTAACAGGAGTGGTTGTACTGGTTTGACTGCAAATTGGTCCTGGTGAGTTTGAAACTGAGAGCCAGCTGCTGTGAAAAAGCTGACCAGAGCAAATCACAGTCCTGGGTAAAATGTGGGCTCAGGAGAAAAGAAAAAGGCAGAGCGCTAATGTGGGCCTGCCCAGTACTCTTGAGTTGGAGCACACTTGCCCAGTGCTTTAGGCACATGCCATCCCAGGACTGCCTGGCACTCTTTGGTTTATGTGTTTGACCACCCACCTGGGCTGCCCAGTGCTCCTGGCATGTGCCAACAGAGGCATGCCTAATGCTTTTTCATTTCAGTATCCGTCTGCCCAGTGCTCTTTTGTTTCAACAGATACCCATCTGGAGCTCTCATCGCTTGCCAACCTGAGCCTGTCCTGTGCCCTTTGGCATGCACCTGTCTTCCCAGGCCCTTCTGGTGCTTTCTGTGCACAGCAAATTGGATTTGCCCAGTGCTCTACAGATGGAAAACAGTGGAGCAAGGACCTAGGGTAATAAACTCAGGGTAACCAGCATACTTCTCCCCCAGGCTGAAAATATAGACATAGAGACTGGCTGCTTTCACTATCTCCCAAAGTTCATCTGCCACAACTCCACCTAGTTCCTGCTGTACTGCCAGCTAATAAAGGCAAACTGCCATTATCCTAGTAGCAAAAAAACTGCACCCATAACAACAGACCCTGGCCCTTGGAAACTGGCAGGAAATCTCAGGGAAACTGCAGAACATGGGTGCAGCAGTTTTACCCTGCACTGACCTCAGAGGTACAGCATACCGTTGTGCACCATATTTTTCCAAAAAGAAGGCACATTGAGAACATCAAGACCAATGTGACTGGGTCAAAGAAGTGAAAATCACCTTCCAGGAAAGCCCCCAGAGTGAGATTACTGAATAACCAAAAGAAAATACTGTAAGGTACTGCAGGACACCAAATGGAAAGCAAAAGAAAGACCTTTCCCTATCTGCCAGGAGATAAATTTCTCATGTCCAGGAAAAGAAACACATATGATACAATGAGCACATTAGGGTTCAAAGCTGCTCAGAAAGAAATAAAACTCTTCAGAGAATGAACTTACAAATATGAAAATTTCAATGACAAAGAATTCAAGATTGCAATTCTTGACACACACAGAAAACTTAAAGATTGTTGACAGGGTTCTCAGACACAGCTAAATCGTTTCAGAAGGGAAATCTATGAGCAAAAGGAATACTTCAACAAAGAAATTGAAACTATAAATAAAAACTAAATAGAAATTCTGAGGATAAACAATGAAATAAAAGAACTGAAAAATGAACTCACTAGCATAGGAAATATGGCTGACCAAATAAAGGAAAGAATCAGCAATATCAAAGACAGAAACATTGAAATGTCACAGAAAAAATAAGTGCAAAATTCAAGAATGAAAAAAAAAGTGAAAGAGCCATACAAGAGATTTCTAATACCATTAGAAAGAACAAGATCAGAACAGGATACTAGAAGAGGCAGAGCAGAAATTTACACAGAGCTCATTTAAACAAATACTAGATGAAAATTTTCCAGATCTATTAAAAAAACTTGAATGAAAATAAATAAAAGAAGACACCTTAGCTACTTGGACTATAGCAGATCTTCTCCTAAACACATTATATTGAAGATGTCAAAAATCAAAGAGAAGGAAAGAATTCTAAAAAACTTTTCAAGAAAAGTTTTTTTTATAACTTTAAAGAACAAACCAGTAAGAATATCATTAGACTTCTCGGCAAGAACTCTACAAACCAGGAGGGAGTGGCATCAAATATTTAAAATATTAAAGGAGAGAAATCACCTGCCAAGGATAATTTATCCAGCAATGATATCTTTTAGATATAAAGGAGGAATAAAGATCTTTTCAGACATGTAGAATCTGAGAAAGTTCTCCAGTACAAAGCTGACATTTAAAGAAATACTGAAAGAGACTATTCAAGCTGAAACAAAAAAGTTAAAATACATGGGGAAGAGTTGGGACAACAACAAAATACTCTCCTTTTAGGGAGAAATAATAGCCATATGAAACCCTTATATATCAATCATTACACTAAATGTAAGTGGACTGAACCCACCAATAAAAGACACATAGTAGCAGAATGGATTAAAAAACAAAACTCACCCATAGATTGTCTCCAAGAGACATACCTCGGCCACAAGGACAAATACAGACTCAGAGTGAAAGGGTGGAAAAGAATACTCCAAGCAAATGGCATCTAGAGAAAAGCAGAGGTTGCCATACTGTATCTGACAAAACAGAATTCAGGACAAAAAAAAGGTAATAAGAGACAAGTATGAACATTTCAGAATGATAAAAGGGACACTACAACAACAACAAGGCATGATACTCATTACTATATATGACCCCAATAAGGAAGCAACAGACTATATTAAGCAAGTACTAATAGACCTAAAAGAAGAAACTAATAAAAACAATTATAGTAGGGGATATAAACACCCACTTGACAACTATGGAAAGATCATTCAAGCAGAAAGTAAATAAGCAAACATCAGCTTTAAATGATACATGAGAGCAATTAGACATAATCAACATTTATAGGACACTCTATCTTACCACACAAGACTATACATTATTTTTTAGTGCACATGGAACATTATCAAGGATAAAGCATAAGCTGGGACACAAAATAGCCTCAGCAAATTTAAAAAGATTGAAATTACACCAAGTGTATTCTCAGATGACAAAGCTTTGAAATCAGAGATCAACTGCAAATGGAAAAAAGAAAAAATTCCATATATATATAGAGACTAAACAACTTATTATTGAAAAATGACTAAATCAGAGAAGAAATAAAAGATGAGAATAAATAAAAAATAAAAACTTATAAAAATGAAAATAAATTTATCAAAATTATTGGGACACAGTGAAAGCAATAATAAGAGAGAAATTTTTATCATTACAAGCCTATATTAAGAAACATAAAGAATTACAAATAAACATTCCATCTTAAAGACCTAGAAGAAAAAAGAAGAGAGGAAAACCAAAGTTAGCAGAAAGAAATAAAAATTAGAGCAAAACTAAACAAAATTGAGAACAGAAAGACAATAGAAAAAATGAATGCAACAAAGAGTTGGGTCTCTAAAAAAAATCAATAGAATCAACAAACTGCCTGCTAGGCTAACCAAAGGACAAAAAGAAGAAACCAAATAACAAAAATTAGAAATGAAAGGGTACAAATTATGACTGATACCACAGAAATACAAAAGATTATTAAAAATATTATGAAGGGCTTTATGACACCAAATTTTAAAACATAGAAAAATGGACAAGATTCCAGAAACATATAGTTTACCTAAACTGAACCAAAGAGAACTGGATAATCTAAATACACAAATAAATGGTAAGAAAATATGAGATAATCATATAAAACATCCCCAAAGGCAAAAGCTCTGGGTCAGATAGTCTTACTATCAAGTTTTATCAAACATTAAAAGAATTAACACCTATGCTCCTCAGACTGTTCCAAAAAATTAAAAATGATGCAACAGTTCTTACCTCATCCTATGAAGCCAACATTATCTTAATGCCATACCCTGGTAAGATAACACAAAAAAGGCAACTATAGAACAATATCTCTGATCACCACAGATGCAAAGTCCTAAACAAAATATTAGCAAATAGAATACAATGCATTAAGAAAATTAGAGACCACAATCAAGTATAAGGATGTTTCAACATATGCGAATTAATCAATGTGATACACCCTATAAAGAACCTGTAAGATAACCATATCAATTGATGCAGAAATATAATTCAACAAGATACAACATCTATTTATGATCAAAACACTTAATAAAATGTGTATAGAAGGAAAATATCTCAACATAATAATTAGGCCATGTATGACAAACCCACAACTAATATCATACTGAATGGAAAAAAGCTGAATCCTATTCTCCTAAAATCAGGAACAAGATGTGGATGCTTCCTGTAGCCAGTGTTATTCAATAAAGTACTGCAATTTCTAGCCAGAGCAATCAGGCAAGAGAAAGGAATAAAAGGTATCCCAATTGGGAAAGAAGAAGTCAAACTCACTGTTTTCAGATGACATGATTCCTTACATAGAAAATTTCAAAAATTCCACCAGAAAGTTTTGAAAAACAATAAATGAATACAGTAAATTTGCAGGATACAAAATTAATGTACAAAAATCAATGGCATTTTTATATACCAACAACAAATCTTCAGAAAAAGAAATGAGAAAATCATTACCTTTTAGGATTGCAATAAAAGGATGAAAAACCTAGGAATTAACTTAAAAAAACATTAATAAATTGTACACTGAAAACTGTATAAGAAATTGAAGACGACACAAAAAAATGGAAAGATATTTTGTGTTTATGGATCGGAAGACTTAACATTGTTAAAATGGCCATATTACCCAAATCAATATACAGATTAAATGCAATTCCCATCAAAATCCCGCAGAAATTTCTTCAAGAAATAGATTACAAAGTGATCAGATTCATATAAAACCAGAAAAGACCATGAGTAGCCAAAGCAATCTTATATGTAAAGAATAAGACTGAAGGTTTCACACTCCCCAATTTCAATCTATACTATTAATAGAAAGCATCAATAACCAAAACAACATGATATTGGCAGAAAAAGAGGCAAACAGAACAATGGAACAGAATTGAAAACCAAGAAATAAACCCACAAATATATAAATAAATAATTTTTGACAAAGAAGAGAAAAGTATACAACGGGAAAAACAAAGTCTGTTCAGTAAATGGTACTAGAAAAATTGAAAAACCACATGCAAAAGAATGAACCTAAAACTTTGAACTGTTATTATGCACCCAAATTAACTCAAAATGGAATAAAGATCTCCAAACAATACACAGAACAATAAAATATATGCAAGAAAACACTGCTTCTAAACTTAGAGATCTTGGGTTCAGAGAAGATTTCATGAACCTGACCTCAAAGACAAGGGAAGTAAAAGCAAAAATAAATTAATGGGAGTATATCAAACTAAAAATCTTCTATACAGCAAAATAAACCATCAACAAAGCAGACAACCCACCAAATAGGAGAAAATATTTCCAAACAGTGCCTCTGATAAGGAACCAATATCCAAAATATATAAAGAATTCATATGACTCAACAACAAAAAAACAAACAGTCCTGTTAAAAAGTGGGCAGAGGGCCTGAACAGACATTTCTCTCAGGAAGACATACAAATGGCCAACAGATATATGAAAAAATGCTCAACTTCATTGCTTATTAGGGAAATGCTAACTAAAACCACAATGAGATACCACCCCACGTCATTAGAATAGCTATTATCAACATGACAAGGAATAACAAGTGCTGGAGAGGCTGTGGAGAAAAAGCAACCCTGGCACATTTCTGTTGGGATTGCAAATTCGTACAACTGCTATGGAAGATGGTGTGGAGGTTCCTCAGAAAAGGGGGAAAAGTGAGATATATGTACCCCAATGTTTATTGCAGCACTGTTCACAGTGGCCAAGTCATAGTAAACAATCAAAGTGCCCTTGCATAGATGACTGGATAAACAAGCAGTGGTACATATATATAATGGAATATTATTCAGCTATAAGGAAAGATGTATTACTGCTATTTTTGACAGTATGGGTGGACCTTGATATTATCATGCTAATCGCAATAAGCCAGATGGAAAACACAAAGAATCATATGACATCACTTCTATGCAAAATATAAAACTGAGAGTAACAAAGATACAAAAACTCATGGACATAGTCAATAGTTTAGGGGTTGGCTGAGGATAAAAGTAAATGGTTGTGGGAGAAGAGGACAGAGGAGTCAAATATATGGTGATGCAAAGAGACCTGACTCTGGATGGTAAACACATATGCAACACTTAGACAATGTATTGTAAAATTGTACACCTGGAACCTATGTAATTTTTACTAACCAATGTAACCCCAATAAATTTAACAATAAAAATATCTTTAAGATAAATAATGGTCATCTAAAGAAAAAAATTTTTAAGTGAAGAGACATCTTAGCATTTTTATTATTTTGAACTTAAGGACTTATTTGGGGAAGGATAAAATCAAGAAAAATTATCAGAGAAGGTATGAATATGACACAAAGACAGAATAATATATAGTTACAGGTAATGTAATGAAAACATGAAGCTGTAAGAAACTTGCTTATTAAAACCTTTATCCACTTTTTAAAGAAAAGCTGCTTTGTGAAAAATTATTTAAAGTATTGCAAAAGCCAAAACAAAGAATGTTTAAACATCTATATTTTTGAACTACTGAATCACTTTCTTTGTTTTCATTGATTTAAAAGTTATTTTTAATATACATTTTTAAAGATATAAATATGTATGTCTAGTTAGAAATACAGAAATATGCAAGCATAGAACTCCAAATTTAGAGTTATAAACTTCAGTTTTAAAATATCACCAATTATATGAGTATATTAAGTTAAGAAATTATAGAAGGGCTGTCCAAAAAAAATCTAGCCATAAATGCCTCTATTTTTTATATTACATGGCTAAACACTTTCTGGACAGCCATATATGTTATATTGAAAGGGAAAGAAAGAATAGAAAAAAGGAAAGAAAAGAATAAGGAAACAGAAACAGCCACCAATGGATATAAAAAATATTACACTCACAGGTTGGGTCAGAGGGAGGATCTGAGAGTGTTAGAAATCCTATCATTTTAAAATAATTTTTAGGATTCTGCCAATTAGTCTTTTCCAATCACATTTTTGCATCTTCTGGTTCTCTTCCAAGAATAGAGTGCCTGATCTCTTATAGGTCTTTATATTTCTCCATAGGCTTTTCCCTTTTTTGGCCTAAATCAGGAAGACAATCATTGAGTCTGATGTTTGTAAGTCTACTCATATCAATTAAGAAAAGCAGATCATTGGCTACTTTGTTTACTTTTTGTTTTAGGCAACTTGTACATAAAAACTTTTGTGCACATCAAAATTTTCCTCAAAGATTAAATATGGGTCAGCTTCTAAGAGGGTGTTGAGATTTTTAGAAAAGTTTGTATTAACCAGGATTCTCTGGAGACACAGAACCAATTAGATATATATGTAGATGTGTAATAGTGGTGATTTATTATAGGAACTGGCTAATTCAATTATGGAGGCTCAGCAATCTGTAGAGTTGAGAAAGCTAGTGATATAATTCAATCTGATTCTGAAGGCCCAAGGACCAGAAGCATAGAGGCCTGATAGCAGGAGAATATTGGTGTCCCAGCTCAAGCAAAATAGCAAATTACCCTTCCTCTTTTTTTGTTCTATTCAGGCCCTCAGTGGATTGGATGTTGCCCATTGGCATTGTGAAGATACCTTCTCTACTTAGTCTACAGATTTTAAATGCTAATGTCCTCAGGAAATACTCTCAGAGACAAACTCAGAAATGTTTTAGTAGCCATCATTTAACTGGGGGCATTCCTTACCCTTGTTAAATTGGCACTTTACATAAATCATCATTAAGTTTATTTATTAAACTTAAAAATTTTTTTCAGTTACAGTTGACATTCAATATTATGTTAGTTTCAGGTGTATGACATAGTGGTTAGACATTTATATAACTTAAAAAAATCATTCCCCTGATAATTCTAGTGTCTACCAGGCACCATAAATTCTTATTACAATATTACTGACTACATTTCCTATGTAATTATTTTGTAATTACCAATTTGTACTTTTTAATCTCTTCATATCCTATTACATAGCTCTTGAACGTATCTTTCATCTGGCAACCATCAATTTGTTTTCTGTATACATGAGTCTGTTTTTGTTTCATTTGTTTATTTTGTTCTTTATTTTATATTTTTTTTTTTTATTTTTTTTTAATTCATTTTTATTGTTAGACTTATTGGGGTGACATCTGTTAGCAGGGATTACATAGGTTTCAGGCATACAATTCCACAGTGCATTGTCAACTTGATGCATAATAAGTTCACCACCTAATGTGACCCCTCTTTCCATCCCCTTATATTTAGCTTCCCCCCCTCCTCTCCCACCCCCTCCCCTTTCTC
>PVJL010019891.1:0-13020 GCA_004026885.1 Lyroderma lyra
TCCCACCCCCTCCCCTTTCTCCCCTCCCTAACCCACTCGTCCCCAAATAAACATTAAACTATCAATTGTGTCCATGGGTTATTTGTTTGTTCATTTCTTTTTTTCTTTGCTTTCAGTTTTATATTCCGCATATGAGTGAAATCATGCAGTTCTTTGTTTTTTCTGTCTGGCTTATTTCACTTAGCATGATGATCTCCAGATTCATCCATTTTGTTGCAAATGGCAATTTTAATAATAACTCTCAAGCAACCAGAAACTACATTTATCTGGCATATACCAATCCCCATGGATGCTGGTTAACTGAGAGTTTACTGTATATATAAACTTGAACCACAAATCCATATCTACCACTGTAATCTTTCTCTCAGAATATGCCATTGGATTTTCAGGAAATATAATGCTCCACGAGTTGTTGGTCAAAGATTACATCTTATATCGACACCTGAGTGAAATTATCCTTGAGTTTCATATTAAAATACTGTATCCCAACTTCAAGCTCTGATTCTTACCAATTAAAAATTTGTGAACTTATTCCCTACTGTTTCCCAACATCTCTGCACCCCAACTGCACCTCCTAGAAAAATTATACTCTGGGCCTATTTAAGGTTTTACCTTCGTAGTGGGTATTCTTGTCATTCCCTTGATGATTGTGAGGAGCATTTCGAAGGTTTAATCCTACGTAGGGTATTGGCTGGTACACGGAGCTTTTCAATCCCTTACCTTTTATTTGCTGTCTCCTTGAGTCCTCAGCCAGATTCCGTTCTGAGTAGTTTTCTAGTTGGATATCCATCTCTGCCTATGGTAACTCTACTCAAGTAGTTAATAAATGGTGTGAATAGGACAAGATGCCTAGGATAGTCAATGCGGATGGAGTGTGAAATACGTAAGTGTTCATTTTGCGGTTGACGAATGTGAAATCATATTCTAATTTACTTAGAGCTTTAAATGTGTTTCATGACAGAATAATAGTTATTAAAATGATATGCTATGTTTGACACAATGTTATTGGTTAAAACAAAGAAAAGTAATAAGGAATAAAAAGTGCATGAATAACAATATCTTTATTAATTTAAAATCAGATCCCAAAGAAACATTTTAACACCATTGGAATAACTGTTTGAAATTAAATTGTTGCATAGAAAAGTGATGCACCAATATTTATGACAATTTTTAAATCCACTAATGGGTAAAGATTGAGTGTTCTGAAGTTGGAAAAACAGTAGTGTTAGAATACACTCGTATAGTAACTTTCTGCACTGAATTACTTTTAAGTAGTCACTTACATTTATGGATTAAAATGGCAGATGAGGTGTAATCAAATGACATTGTATTTTGAATAATTGTGAAATTCTGAGACATCATTAAAATGTTAAGAAACATTTCATAAATTGAAAAATGTTACATGACATGAAAGATATTGAAAACTTAATAAATAACAATATAATATAAAAATATTTTTAAAGTAATCATTTTACACGAGTAATTTCTAATTTATTTAAAGGCTAAGGTTTGAAAACATAAAATGATAATTAAATGTGTAGATCATTTATGGAGAAACAGTTTGGTGCAAACTTTCAGAAAGCTCTTAAAGCTATTAAAGTCAGTGAGGGTTGCTCTAGTTGCATAAGCAAATATAATAAATCAGATAATGTAATTTAATAATTCAGTCAATGAGCTGTGCAGTCAGTGAGATCTAAAATACACTCTGACTTTGAAATTTATGATACATGACTTTAAAAGTTATTTAGTGTCTAGCAACCTAGACACTAATCCATCTAAAGTAAGAATAAAAATATATGATAGAACACATGTAAAACACTTAATAAACTCACATTTATAAACTCTCAGTAGTGTTACGTATTTTAATTATTATTTGAATACACTTGCATGTTACTATTTCTGATTCATATCAGTTAGACAATGTAACATAATTCATTAGACAGGAGTCTCTTATCAATGTGGAATCAGTTTTTCAATGTTTTCTTAAATTTTTAAAAAGTTTTTTGATTGTTCATAATTAAGTTTAAACAAAGATTTTATAGGTGATACCTCATTCAGATTTTTATTACAAGTCAAACTGCTTTTATTTAATCCAAGTACATGTATGAGGAATTCTGTTTGAATTTCAAATATGATAATTTCATTTTAAGAGTCAATTTTTAAGTTCTAGGCTAAATATAAAATAATAGTTATAACTGTATCTATTAATTAAAAATCCAAAGCTAACCATTTCTTGTCATGATATTTATGAGATTTCATTTTGTTACAGTGATTTGCAAAACCCATATATGCATATGTGTATGCTCTTTAGTAATTTCCCACATGTTAAATTTGAATATTTGAAGATATCGTCCAATATAGTTCATACTTGATTCTTGATTTTACTATGAATTGTACAAATCAGAATACCAATGTTTTCTTTGATTTGATTGCTTATTAATTGTACCTCAATTACATCACAACTAGCATTTGTAATCTCCCACTACAGGAGGTGGGCTAATAGAGAGAAAGGAGAGAGAAACACATACCTTCTGCAGGACACAAAGTCATGCATCCTTTAGTGGAAGAACAGGGTACTCCTATGAAATAACCATATCTGTGGTCTTCACAGACTGCACGTCAGCACTCAGAGTGAAGCAAAAGTGGACAAAGTCGATAATTCATCACTATGTCACTTAAAGTTTAAACAGGAAATTCTTACACTTTGGCTATTTTGAAGATAGTTTATCTTATCACACACCTTCAGAATATAGGAGACTTTGAGCTTTCAGTGTGTCATTTAGTTTGTTCATTGACAAGTGCCTCTGAGAAATTGTTTTCATATGCTCAAAGGTTTCTGGGACAGAAGACTTGACCATCCATGCTGTTAGATTGCTTACACCCTAATTGCAAACCCTAAAACTTTGGCTCCATTAAGAGTATCTTAAATGTTTTAAGTTCTATCTTACACCAGGTTGCTAAATACTAGCATTACCTACTTTTTTCCTACTTTCATTAAGTCATTTCTACTCTAATGGAAAAAACTTAACTCATAATCCAACTAACTAGGTATTTAATGACTTTTTTTCTATTTTTCTGAAAAATCACTACATTTTCAACTCTATTGTAACTGTTACAATGATCAATTCCCAAATGTATCTTCTCAAATTTCTCTGCCCTAGTTGTTAAAATTACTGCATTCAATTTTATTATGTATAAGTTATTTAGATTTTTCTTGATAAAAATTAGTGTCTATGTGAAAGATAAGACATTAAGGAATGTTTAGCTACATCACAATGTAAGAGATTAAAATATAAAATAAGTACTCACTATATTATTCATTGACTCATCCTCCAATCATAATTAGTTGTGTGCATTTTAATAGAAATATTTGTTGTGACAAAAACTCAAGTCTAGCTATAAGATAAAGATAATTTTTTAAATTTTTATTTAACTAAAGATGGGGATGGCAAAAATGTAGATTTGGAAAACATAAGTTAAATGATGTATTTTTTAATATCAAAAATAAAACATTAAATGTAAATTATCTAGTTTGTATAAAATGAAATTTTTTTCATTCTTCCCATCTTACATCAACAAAAGGGGCAATGGTTAGCCATCATTCCCAGGAAATTAAAATTGGAAGTATCATATGATTCACAATCAGAGCTCTGGTTATGTATATCAAAAAATGACACAATTATCTCAAAGAAAAATCTGTATTTCCATGTTCATTGCAGCATTATTCACAAGAACTAAGGTATAGAAGCAAATGATGTATCTTCAGTGGATCACTTGGAAAAAAATGTTCACACACACACACACATACATACACACACATATACTCATTGGAATATTTTTAAAATAATTTTAATAATTATTGTTTTAATAATTATTTTAAAAATAATGTTTATTATTCAATTACTATTGACATGCACTATTATATTAGTTTCACGTGGAGAACATAGTGATTTAGACATTTATATAACTTACAAAGTGATCAGCCCAATAAATCTAGTACCCATCATAATATAATAACTATATTATATTACATAATATAGTAAATATAGTTATATTACTGACTATATTTTTATTCTACAATTACAATCCCATGACTCTTTTGTAACATATTAATTTGTACGTGTTAATTCCTTCACTTGTTTTACCCATGCCCCCACACACATCTCATTTGTTAAACATCAAAATGTTCTTTGTATATATGAGTTTGCTTCCATTGTGTTAGTTCATTCTTTTTTGTTCTTTAGATTCTACATGTAAGTAAAATTATATGGTATTTTTCTTTCTCTGCCTGACCTGCTGTATCAGCACAATACCCTCTAGGACCATCCATGTTGCTGCAGATGGCAAGATTTAATTCCATTGTATATATTCCATCATATACATGTACTACTTCTTCTTTATCCATCCATCCATTGATGGACACCAAGGTTGCCTTTATACCTGGCAATTGTAAATAATGCTACAATGAACATATGAATGCATATGTCTTTTCAAAGTAGTGTTTTGGGTTTCTTCGGATAAATACGAAGTGGGATTACAGTTTCCTTCTTTGTCTCTTGTTGTAGCCTTTGTCGTAAAGTCCATTTTGTCTGCTATAAGTATTATTACCCCAAACTTCTGTTTGTTTCCATTTTCATGAAATATCTTTTTCCATCTCTTTACTTTCACTCTGTGTGTGTGTCCTTTGATCTGAAGTGAGTCTTTTGTAGAAAGCATATTACATTTGTAAGGGCCTTATTTTCTTATCCATTCAGTCACTTTATGTCTTGTGTTTGGAGCATTTAATCCATTTGCATTGAAACTAATGGCTTAAATATATGTAGTTATTGTCACTTTATTGTCCATATTTTGTCTATTTGCCTTCTTCTTCTTAAAAAAAGTCCCTTTAGCATTTCTTGTAATGGTGGTTTGCTAGTGATGAACTCCTTTAGCTTTTTCTTGTCTGGGATGCTCTTTACCTGTCCTTAGATTCTAAATCGGGGGGGCTTCCCTGAGCCACACTGGAAGAAAAAAATTGTCTTGGGCCACACATAAAATGCACTAACACTAATGATAGCTGATGAGCTGAAAAAAAAGGTCTGTGCAAAATTTTCATAATGCTTGAACAAACTACAAATTTGTGTTGAGCTGCATTCAAAGTCATCCTGGGCTACATGTGGCCCGCAGGCCACAAGTTGCACAAGCTTGTTCTAAATAATAGTTGTGCTGGGTAGAGTAGCCTTGTTTGTAGGTCCTTTCTTTTCATAACTTTGAAGATTTCATGACTATCCCTTCAGGCCTGCAAAGTTTCTGTTGAGAAATCAGCTGACAGCCTTATGGGAGCTCCCTTGTAAGCAAGTAACTGCTTTCCTTTGGCTTTTAAGATTCTTTCTTTGTCTTTAAACTTTGGTACTTTAATTATGATGTGTCACGGTGTGGGTCTCTTTAGGTTTATCTTGTTTGGGACTCTGCACTTCCTGAGCTTATATGTCTATTTCCTTCACCAGGTTAGGGAAGTTCTTCATCATTATTTCTTAAAATAGATTTTCATTCCTTGATCTCACTCTTCTCCTTTTGCTACCCCTCTGATATGAATGTTGGTATGCTTGATGTTATCCCAGAGCTCCTTAAGCTATCCTCATTTTTTTTTCTGTTCTAAGTAAATGTTTTCTGGTACCTTTTCCTCCAAATTCCTGATTCAGTGCTCTGCTTCATTGAATCTACAGTTCATTCCGTATAACATACTCTTTATTTCAGTTACTGTATTCTTTATTTCTGACTGGCTTATTTTCAGGTTTTATATCTCCATTTTTATGTTTCTATCTCTTTGTTGTAGTTTTCCCTCACATCTTTATGACTAGTGTTTTGAACTTCTGTCTCTGGTAGTTTGCTTGTCTCTATTTTGTTTAGTTCTCTTTTGGAGCTCTGCTCTGTTCTTTTATTTGGGACTGGTTCTTTGTCTCCCCATTTTTGGCTATATCACTGCATTTGTTTCTATGTATTAGGTAGAGGTGCTCTGCCTCCTGGTTTTGGTAGATTCGTCTTATGTAGTAAGGGCCTGTGGGGCCCAGTGGTGCATTTTTCTTGTCACCTGAACCACGTGTTATAATTGTGTCCCTTGTGTGGGTTGAGTTTGCCCTCCTATTATAGTTGAGCCTTGAGTACTGTTTGCACGTCAACTGGAGGGATTCACCCTAAGACTGATTGGTTATGAGAACTGTGAAAACACTGGAAGACCTGTTGTGGAGAGGCTGACCCTATGGAGCAAGATTCAGTTTATTTGAGAACCACATAATTTCAATTATATGTGAGATATAAAACTGAAAGCAACAAGCAAAACAAACAAACAAAAACTTATAGACAGATAACAGTTTGGTGGTTACCAAAAAATAAGTGGGAGGGGGTAGAAGAGGGTAATGGGAGTCAAATATATGGTGATGACAGGTGACTTTGAATGGTAAACACGCAATGTAATACATAGATAATGCATTATACAATTGTAGACTGGAAATCTTTATAATTTTACTAACCAATGTAACCCCAAAAATTTAATTTAAAAAAAATAATGAAGAAATACAAATGGCCAGCAGACATATGAAAAAATGCTTATCCTGATTAGCTATCAGGGAAATGCAAATCAAAACCACAATGAGATACCAAATCTAGCAGCCATTAAAGGCTATCATGCCACAACTTGGCAATTAGTTTCAATATATCTTCAAGACCAAAAGAGATAGCCTTTGCATATGTTCAAATAACACATTAGGGAAAGAGGTTGGGGCTATTGACGAATAAGGAAAACAACAGTCATTCAATCTTCATTTCAATATTGGAAATGCATGTCCAGTAAAACACTATTCTCATTTATTGTTCATACATGACACATTGAATTTATCAAAAGCTGTCTTTAAATAAAATTTTTTTGATTCATAAAATTAAATTTGTTACATTGGACTATGTTTTGATACCTGGCTAAAACTAATTTATTGAAACAATAGAGCTTTATTTTAATATGTGAAAGAAGAAAGGCAAAGTTTTAGAGCTTGGTTTCTCTTGAAAATCAGACATTATTGAATATTTGAGAATGAAAATATGAAAGATCATGTATAGCCAGAACTTAATATGGTTAGGCTTTGTTTTAAGGATCTTTAGGCATGATAGTATTCATTGCTCAGGGGAGCACTTATTAGGTGTCTGCCATTGTGGTCATCATGTCACACTAATATAATTGAAGCATAATGTTTTAAAGTAAAAATAACTGAGATGTAGAGAATACATATGTGCCAGGAAGGACTTTTCAAGTGCTTTTCAAATTTTTCTCAAGTGATCCATGAATAAGACTATTTTTATCAAATTTTACAAGAAAGGAAATTGAGCCAGAACAGTTACTTAACTAGGTCACAGAGTTAATAGGAAACTTCTAGAGCTCACATTCAAGTGACCTGGTTTTTTTGGTCACGTCCGTAAACTTCATACCATGCCATTTTGTACATTGATCAAGGATCCTGGCGAAAGCAACTTTATAATGATCCTTACCACTATATAGAGGTATCAAAAACATAGATAGAAAGTTGAGAAAGTACCCCCTCCAATTTTTTTATATCCCAATATTTTACTTTTACAAACAAATGTATGTATCTCATGAGACATAATGAGAAAAATAGTCCTACGGCAATTAAGGTATTAGGTTATTATTCAGTGAATCAACTCTTCCCTTTGCCACTAGAGAGTAGTATATTTTTCAATTAATGATAGGTTTAGCCACGTGACCTGCTTTGAGAATATTGTGGGGTTGAGAATTTGACAGTTTAGGAGTTGTGAGCCCAGGCATCAAGCAGCACAGTTCTGCTTGCCCCTCTGAGAGCTTCTCATACTCTCTGCCATGAGAAGGACAAGTACCAGAGAGCCCACTGTTCCGACAAGAAAATGTATAAAAATTTCTGAACTGAGTCTGTGGTCAGGAGCCAAGCCCATGTATGTCCAGCTTATATCAACAGACAGCTGGCTAAACCATAAATGGATGAATCAGAAATGCTTATTTTTATATGGCAATGCCCCAATGAGCTGTTTGTGACACAACTTTAGCAATTAGATAGAGCTACCATTTCCATAATACATGAAATTAATTTTGAATATTCATATATTTTCTCTAACATAAAAATAAATACAGAGAATATAAAAGCTATTTCAATAGTCAAGGAGACAACTGTATATAAAATAATTTATTTTTCAAATACAATCAAATATAGGCTCTCTTCCTCTTATAATTCATATATAGTAAAAAAATATCTCTGAAACATTGTCAAATTACAAAGGTTTATCCTAAATTCTGTCGATGATTAGCTGTTTGGCTCGCATAAATATTTTTATTCTTTTAATTTTTGTTTTCTTCACACTTTATTTTTTTTTCCATCAAAGTATTTTTCTAAGTAAGGTCATTAAGAGTGTCAAATGACAGTAACAGAGAATGTAATAAAACAGGACACTTTCAAAATACCCAAAAGCCAGCAGGTGAAACACACTAAAAAAATCAAAGGACACTGATTATATAGAATAATAATACCAGTCTCTACCAAATAAAATAAAAACTCTAATCATTGATAATGCTCCTCAAAATCAATTCAGTGGGTTGATTCCATTCTCTGAGTGAGTGAGGCAGATCCAAAAGGCTTTCATGTCACAACTTGTGGTTCTTGCACAGTAATCTCAAGTGCCAATTAACAATTTCTTAATTTTGGCTCCTAATCTGTCCTTAATTGTCCTGTGTGAGATCATAGACCCAGATCCCACCACCTTTTCTCCCTTATCAGCTCCCATGATGTTTTGTCAGAAAGAGACACTGGAGAGACACTGCCCGAGAGAGGCTCTTGTCCTGGTTTCGTGCTGTCTCCTCTCCGTTGGCTGCTGTGGGGTGGTTGGCAGGTGCACGCACGCAGGAAGTCCGTGGTTCTCAGCCTCTAGCAAGTTTTTGGCCAGTCCCTGTCCCAGCTGCCTCTCTCCCAACCTCTGTCTGCGGACACAGTGGCAGGGAAGTCTTCCCATTTGCCAGCCTGACCACCACCCTCACCAATATCAGCCAGCAGAAGGTGGAATGGCTCTACCCCAAGGCGTCAGGGAACATGTCTGCCATAAAGCTGTCTGTAGCCACACTGTCTGCAGTGAAGTCCAAATTCCATCCTGAGGAAATAGACCTGGCTCCCAAGTCATTCCGCCTTTGGGTCTTCTTCTTCAGCCCTACAGGACTCTATAATTTTCTTTTATCTCCTGTTCGTAGGCTGTCCCTCACAAAAGTTAAGAATTCTTTAAAGCAAATTTTCTGTCTTTCTTACCTGTTGACTCAACTATGACTTATACACTATGACACCAGTGTAGTTGAATCCTCATTTTCAACATTCAAAGAATAGGACAAATCAACTAATTCAAAAATAAAAATGGAATTATTCACCATATTGAGGACTTATGAATAATAGTTTGTGATGTTACAATTATGTAATTTATACACAATTCATTTTAACTAATAACAAAACCTTAAGAAACATAACATATACCTGACCATATGTTTTAAAAATTAATATAAATGTAGATTTTAAAGTAATTCTACAACACCAGGGGGAAGTCTCAGATAAACTCTGACATTTAAGCGATTATCAGTCATCAATGTAAATTCATTCTCAGTAACAAATGAACCTTTCATGTGAATGATGGGAGAATCATTGTGTGTGCAGGGATGGGGGAGTACGAGAAATCTCAATACTTTATCTTAATTTTGTTGTGAACCTAAAGCTGTACTCAAAATAGTGCCATAAAAGATCATTTTAAGGAAATAATGGAATGGTTTTTGAAGAAATTGAAAATATGTTCTTTGCAGATGGTGAGATTAGCATCATAGCAACTTGAGAGAAGCTAATGTGCCCAGTGCTTACAAACATACGTTTTGCTTTCCAAACAGGACTCAGAATAACACTTGTGTTTGTCATATTTCACATATGTACAAATCTTGTTCATCTCTGAGGATACTGAGAACCTAAAATACAGAGAATAATATATCACTAATTTGATACTACGTAACTTAATACTTTGATGAATAAAAAATTATTTAGATTAATAGCTACATATTTATATCTGAATATGCCTCAAATAATTTTTGAATGAAAATACTTACATAATAGTCATTATATAATTGCTCACATGTTGCTTTTCCTTTCTAAGATTAATTACTTTAAGGTATAAAATACAAGAGTTCCCATGAAACTTACAGTTTGGAAGGGGAGATTGATGGCCGCCCACAAAATTTACTATCAGTTCCTTCAGAAAGTATCCATGAAAAAGACTGGAAGTTGTTCAAAAAGTTCTATGAGAAAACATATTTTAAAAGGAATCAAATTACTGCTTTTATACTAAAAAACTTTAATAAAAAATGAAGTTAATTCTATTTTATAGAGTCTTTCAATTTACAATATTAGAAAGCATACAAAAAATGAGAAATGTCTTTTATACTCAAGGAAAACAGTCAGTAAATAGATTCTAACTTTTACTGAAGTAAGATGTTAGATTTAGTAGAAAAATAAATTTTAAAGTTATTATTACAAACACACAAATGATAAATTAAACTATGTTCAAATCACCATATTGAAATATGCTGGTGATGACAAAACACATAGGAAATATTGAGAAATAAAAACTATATAAATGTATCAAATGGAATTGTACCTTTGAACCCTATACAATTTTACTAATGAGTCTCACCCCAATAAATTGAATTTAAAAAAGTAAAAAGGAGAGAATGAGCACTTACTAAAAGTAAGAACTAATTTTTGGGGGGTTATTTGGGGGGGGGGTTAAAGGGGAGACACTAATCCTGCTTTACCAAGTACAAGTAATCAGTAAATGGATTTGGTTTTGCTCCTTCTACTTCAGCAGATTTTTTGTGTAGAAAATTATTTGTAATCTAAAAGTGCAGTATGAAATGCCATGTCAGATAGTTACTGTTAGGAACTGGCATTTAAAAGCTGTCAAGGGTTGAGATCAATTCTTTCCCTGTTTGATTTTCACATTCTAGATGGCCAGCAGTTATGGGCTGAATTGTGTCTCCCCCAGTTGTGTCTTCAGTACGTGACTAATGTTTGGATGTAGGGCCTTAAAGAGGCAATGACGTTGAAGTGGGGTTGTTAGGGTGGGCTCTAATCCAATACGTGTGGTGTCCTTATTAAGAGGAGGAGATGAGAATACAGAGAGAGGCATCACACACGTGCACCAACAGAGAGGACCGTGTGCACAGTGAGAAGACCGCTGTCTGCAAGCCAAGGGGAAAGGCCCCAGGAGACACCAAACCTGTCAGCACCTTGACCTTGAACTTCTAGCCTCTAGAACTGTGAGAAAATAAATTTCTGTTGTTTAAAAGGAAACAAATTTCTGGGTTAAAAAACATGACCCGAAATGCAAAATTTACCAAATTTACGTAAATTTTGAGACACCAAGACAGAATTAATGAAATTGAAGATACAGTTAAAAAATTACTTATCACAGGGGATAGAGAAAAAAAGGAGAGAAAAAGCAGCAGAGCCTCGAGAGACTTAGCCAACAGCATCAGGAAAAACAGCGTCGGTGTCAGTACGTACGGTCATAGAGAAAGAGACAGAAAAGCAATTTGAGATTCAAAAAATAAATAGCTTCTTAAATTTAATTTAATAAATATTACAGTCATACGAGGCTCAGCAAACTACTAATAGATTCAGCACATAGAAATCCACATCTTAAAATGTTCCAAGCAAGTGACTGAAGAACCTCGGAGACACAAAGAAATATTCTTGAGGGAAAAGGCAGGATCATGAGGTGGTTTGAGTCAGTGTGAAAATGAGGGGATGGGATGTGATCAGACGCATTTAAGAAAATGTGGTCCATAAGTACAATGCAGTATGACTCGGCCATAAGGAAAGATGAAACACTGGCATTAGGGACAACTTGAGTGGATCTTGAGATTATCAAGCTAAGCGAAATACAGCAGACAGTAAATGTTGACAACTATGACTTCACTCATATATGGGATGTAAAACTGAAAGCAACAGACAAGATAAACAAACAAAAACATAGACACAACAGTTTAGTGGTTATGAAAGGGGAAGGGAAGGGTGGTAGAAGAGGGTAAAGTGTGTCAAATAAACTTTGAAGCACAGAGAGAGAACTGATGGAATTAAAAATGGAATTTTAAAAAATATTACTCCCCGATGATAGAGGGAAAAAAGAAAGAAATATAAGCAGAAACTCCGAGACCTTTGAACCAGTATCAGGAAAACTAACATAGGTGTAAGCATAGCCTGAGAAGAAGAAGAAGAAGAAAAAACAAAACAGAGAAAGACAAACGATTTGAGACATGATAAATAACTTCTTACATTTAATTTTAAAAATATTATAGTGATAGAAGACTCAGGAAGCCACTAATAGAACCAGCATGGAGAATCCACTTCTGAAAACATGACGATCAAAGAACATGGAAGACACAAAGAAATAGTCTTGAGGGACAAGGCAGGATTTCGAGGGGCTTGAGTCAGTGTGAGTACGAGGATTGGCTGAGGAGTTCCCACCTGCAGTGGCGTTTCGGCCGTGCTGTCTCCCAGAACTCACATTTGTTCTGAACACTCTTTCTGATTTGGGGGGATGAGTAGGCAGTAGGGGTGGGTAGGAAACCTCTGCGTCTTGTCTCAACCTAAACCTATACCTAAACTGCTTTAGGAAAATACTCTTAATTTTTTTTAAATTTGGTAATGGAAAATTTTATCTTCTGTGTTTTTTGCCATGCTTTAAAATATTGAATTGAAAGAAAGCAAATAAAAACAAAGGTAATGCTGACATAAGCAGGAGCAAAGCTACCTGCTACAGGGACGAGAACGACAGAATCGTTAATAGAAGAATTGTGGTCAGCGATACGGAGGGCTGGAAGGCAGTGAAGGACGCGTCTAGAGAGCGGAACGTCCTAGGAGAGAAAACGTCACGGAACCTATCGCGTAGGAATGCTGAACTCAGTAACACAGCCCCTCACACAGG
>PVJL010019892.1:0-13029 GCA_004026885.1 Lyroderma lyra
ATGATTTCACTCATATGCGGAATATAAAACTGAAAGCAAAGAAAAAAAGAAATGAACAAACAAATAACCCATGGACACAATCAATAGTTTAATGTTTATTTGGGGACGAGTGGGTTAGGGAGGGGAGAAAGGGGAGGGGTGGGAGAGGAGGGGGGGAAGCTAAATATAAGGTGATGGAAAGAGAAAAAAAAAAAAGAGATCATTATGTCCCATTCTGATTTATTCTTCACACTCCAGTCAGTGTATCCACAGATTATGGTGGAGGAAACCTGTGAAAGCCATAAAAGTCTTCAGTAGACAACAGCTCCCATGTCTATTATTCTCCATATAGGCTTTCTGTGGGCTCCCAGTTTAACCAATCAGTTAGCACTGTTCTTAGATGCCAGACCCTATCTCCATGCCTTAAATTTTTCAATCATAGTTTTGAGAGTGCACATTCTGATAATACTTTCTTTGAACCACACCACTTCATTTCTATGCCTTCTCTCATTTGTGTGCAAATCAAGATCACTCAGTATTTCCAGTGAAAATCTTCCATAACTTTTCTACTGCTAATACATTGTCTCCCAGATTTCTTTTCCTATGTATCGTGTAAGTTTAGATACACATTCTGAAACCTCTTAGCTTTTGAAATCCTAGGGTAAGTGATTGTGCATGTCTTGCATATTTATGATATAACACTGTAACACAATTTCAAAACCTTTTAATTTTTTCAATAATTCTTTGATGGTTGTGTTGCTCTTGCTGCAATTTATCAAAAATACATTTTGTCTTTATAGCATATTCCTCATATTCTATACATTTCAATCTTCATATATTTCATAGTTTTATATTTTGTGTAGCTCTCTCTCCCTCTCTCTCTCTCTCTCTACCTCTCTACCTCTGTCCCCTTTGTATCTCTCTCTTTCACTGATGGTCTACCATTGAGCTGTCCCTACCAGCACCGAAGTGATCTTCCACACTATCTCACCTACTGATCGTCATTCTTTCTTATTGGTTGTCTTTGTGGCTAATTTTATTCAGGATGACAATTGAAAGATATTTTGAAATTGGTGGGAAAAAATTAGCTCCCAGGTGAACAAAACCTCTGAAATAATCCAAGTACTCCATATTTGTGCTGCTCATTTGTTTTCAAGCTTTATTTAGATTCTCCAGAAACCATATACAATTTTACTTCAAGAATATTGGACAACTTCTCCATGGATTTATTGAACATATGCCTTGACCCATGGGTGATGCTGTATAAAAACATTTAGCAGCCAGTATAGCACAGATACTGTCCAACCTAGAAAACCCAGCTAAAGTCTAGAGCAAAATCCTACAGGCTACTTGCTGTGACACCCACTAATTCTTCAGGTGCCCCTTTGATGTGAATGGGGGACAAAAGGACTTCCATGGTCAGAGAAGGGACCAACTGTTACCAGAGTGGTTATTGCCAACTGTTCAAAAGTTTTTCAATATTCTAACTTGCTAAGGGCATACCAATGCATTCTGGCTAAATATTAGTCCTGTTTATTAACTATTTGAGCTTATTTATTCCCAGTAAAAAAAAAATTCCAAATAATCCTTTTCAGTACTGTACCAACTACCTTTTGGCAAAATTCACCTGGAACCCATGTTACTATTTAAGTATGAGTGTTACACCCTTGACCTTCTATATCAGATTCTCCAAAGCAAAAGTCTGTGTAGTTAAGGCTTCCACAATGACCTCAAGTGGCATCATAAGGGAAGTTCAGAAATCAGTGCTTTATTTTATGTGGTCCTCACTATAACTTCATAACTTGGGCAGTACAAACCTTAAGGGGTCTATTTGCAGATGAGAAAGTGAACCAACATCAAAGTTTCATAACTTGCTCAATATTAGGAACCAGGTCTTCTGTTTCTAATTATAATAGTCTTGAGTAATTAGACTGAATTATTTCCCTGCACTAAGAACTTTGTAAAAATGGTAGCATGTCTCTTCAAATTTCATTGTTATATCCTATTTGTTTTTTCTCCATGTCATTTTATTTTAGATTGCCTTTTCAAAACCACTTAGAATAATATGTATTTATCTGCTTAAAATCAAGCACAAAATGTTAGCCTTATTAGCAAAATATTAGAAGCACAATTTTTATCATAAAATGTTATTCTAACAACAAAAATTTATTTTGTAAGTGAAAATTAATATGAGAGGAAAATTAATTTTACTAAAATGAACATGAAATTAAAAACTAAATAAAAACATTGGAAAATAATGGTTGTTCTGTTTCTGCTATAGAATACTGGTCTTGTTGGTCTGTCTTTGGAAAATAATTATGGAGAATTTTTTAGCCTTTTTGTAAATGATTTTTTTAAATCTCTGAGGTTAAAATACAGTTTCCCACCCGTAGAAGGCAAGTATGTGTCAAATACATACAAAAGACAAATGGCAACAATAACTGACAAAGAGTGAATAATTAAAACTGGTCAAAATAATGTCATGGCATTCATTTAAAAATTGAAGGTGGTGACATGTCATTCATTTGTAAGCTATCTGCCTGGAGAATTCAATCCAAGTGGCCTTACCAATAAAAAGGAAAAAAGATTGCTAGGCCCATCACTAATTAACTGGGAGACAGGCATTGCACTATGTTGAGGTGAACTTTCAGATGAAAAATGTGCTTGTTTTGGTATCGACTTCTGTGTAGAACTGGATATATCAGGGTAACTGTCAAGCATAAATTCCTGGAAATTAGAAATCCATCATTGGATAAATCAATCACTAGATGCCAATAAGAGGATTTAGAATTAGGTCAAATAATATTAGGTTGTTCCTGTGGACCTTGTTCTTGACTTAGACGTAAAAGGTGTCTGAGTAACTAAATAGAATGGGCAATTTGCTGAATGTTTTATTAGAGACTGTTGGAAGATACATGTATACAAAGTCATAATGCTAGAAAAAATAAACAATTTTAACTCACTTATTTTTTCCTGCCGATATTCAATATACTTTTCCACAAAGTAAGTTCTTTAAACTACATGTACAAATTATTACACTGCTTATCAAAGGTATAGTCCTGAGCTCCTCTAAAAAAAGTTGACTAACAGAGATCTCTGTTTTTATTGGTAAGTATTCCTGATGCTGCTTCTGCACAGTGAGGTTTTAGCACCACTATTCTTAGGTGCTGTTCTAGAGAACAATTTCCTAAAAATTTATAGATAGTACTCAGTGTATCTACAAACATGCAAATTTATCATGTGATTTGAAGCTCACCAGAGGAATTTCTCCCCATCAGTCAGGGCTACCATAAATCTACGACAATACTTAAAACTTCAATTTGTAAGATTATTTCTTCAGGTTAAATCAAGTCATCTTTATATAGCTGCATCTGCTAAGCCTTCTGATAAGGATATACAGATATCAATAATAGCAATAAAAATAATTTTAACTCCTTTGCTAAAACTTTTTATCAGACATCTTTCCCCATAGGTAACTGAAAGGAAAGCATCAAGAGAATGAATGTTTTGATGATAAGATAGAGCACAGTTACATATTTCTACCCATATTGTATGTGCATTTTAGGTGTGTGTGTTTAATTAGTGATGCATACATGCATTAGGATATCACCTAATGACTCAAATTCTTGAGACTACTTCCTTCATCTTCCTGTCTCCAGGGTTCCAAGACTTGCTACTGTGCTCAATATATAATTATTTATTTTCTGAATAATATAATTATAAAGGAATTAAGGAAGAAACATAAGCTAATATTTGGGGAAGGCTGAACCTCTAAGATGCTAAGGCAATCTACCTCAAAGGGGAAAACAAGGGAATCCAAGGTAGGAAAAAAATGGAAGAGAGAAGATGCATTTAGATTTCTTTATAATTCTGTCAAAAGTCAACACTTCACTTCAAACTATGTTAATTTTATCTCTGAAGCTCATTATTTTAAATAGATACATAAAAATTGTGCATATACTAGGACTGTCTGGGAAAAACCCAGCCAAAATGCTTCTATTTCTCATATGACATGGTTGAACACTTTCCAGTCAGCCCTCATATACATACATATATGTATGTGATTGTGTTGTTAATAACTGCATGATTCTACTATATTAAGTTTAATTTAACGATTGCTTTGTCTAGTGATGGTTTTTTTAAAACATGCATGTTTTAGTTTTTAAACAAATTAAGCGTATATGGGATAGTCATTCAATAATTTACATTGTTCAAGAAATATTAAGATGAATCTAGAAAATTTTGGAACTAAATAGGGTAGTTTTTAGAAGGTCACATAGTATCTTTGGTTAAGAATTGACTAGGAATCATAGAATGAGTTTGTAGAATAAGATCAACTACTTACTTATAAGATCCTGTATTGGTAAACAATTTTATTGGTGGTAAGATAGGCATAAACATAAGTAATAGTTACCTAAATGAACTACCAGGCTTATTGTGAGGTTGGAAAGATGCAATGTGCATGAAAACATTTTATAAAACTTAAAGTGCATAATGTGTTATAATCAATATCAAATATTAAAACTATAGCCTAAGGCTTCCTTTGGGTTCTTGAGAAAGTCCTTGAGTAGCATCAGAATTTGATCAAACATTCAATTCAGCTATTTTTCTAGATTCTGTCTTCTGAGCAGTCATGCTTGTGATCAGAATAAATGATATAAGATCCAAACAGTTAAAAGGATCAGGCATTGACTTTAACAGTTTTTATTGTGAAGTACATTTATTCACAGTTTTTGCAACTGGCTTCATCCCAATTCTGTTGTTAAATCTCTGAAGAAATTGCTGATTTTTAAATTAAATTTAAATTATTTAATATGTCAGCAGGAAGGAGAGAGCAAGGTTTAAATGCTACAAAATTCAAATGTTTTTATGAAGTCCTGAAATTCTGATTCTGATAACAGAAATATCCTTTTTCTGCTTTGATCGATATAGTAAGACCATGACTTATTATTGCTAAATATTTTATAATACATATTGATTGATCACTGTGGTAAGCAGAAAAGTGGCCTCCCCAAATGACAATAGGATTACCATGCTGTAACCTGTTAATGTGTTATCTTACATTCCAAAAGGGGCTTTGCATATCTTATAAATTTAAAATCTTAAAATGGAGAGAATAAACTGGATTATCCCTGAAGGACCAATGTAATCACAAGGTCTTTATAAGAAAAGGTAGAAAATTTAGGGTTAGAAGAAGAAATAGGACAGAAGCAGAGGTTTTACTGTTTGATATTTTTTGTTTGTTTTGTTTTGTGTTTGGCTTTTTTTTTAAGATTCCCCATGTAAGTGATATCATACACTATTTGCATTTCTCTGACTTATCTCACATAGCATAATGCCATCCATGCTGTCACATATGGCAAGATTTCCTTCTTTCTCATGGCTGAATAATATTCCATTGTATATATATACATGTTACACCATATACTTTTTATCAATTCATCCGTTGATGGGCCCTTAGGTTGTTTCCATACCTTGAATATTGTAAATAAATCTATAATGAACACATGTGTACAGATCTGTCTTTGAGATATTTATTTCAGTTCCTTCAGAGATATACCCAGGAGTGGAATTGCTGTTAGTGCTATGGTGGTAATCATGTGGCAATATATAAAAGTATCAAATGAACATGTTGTATATTTTAAACTTAAACAATGTTATATGTCAATTATATCTAAAAGAAGATGATGATGATGATGACGATGACAACAAAAGAAGAAAGCTGGATTAAGCAGAGGTTGGAATGATTTGATTGCTCACAAGCCAAGGAATTTGAGCAGCCCTCTAGACACCGGAAAAGCAAAGAAATATATTCTCCTCTAAGGCCTTCAAAAAAATGCAGCCTGATTATTACCTTGAGTTTAAGGCTTCTGACTTCCACACTGCACGATAATGAGTTTGGATTGCTTTCAGCCAGTAAATGTGTGTTAATTTGTTATAGCAATAATAGAAAACTAATACAATTGTGAAATACATTCATAATCAAAATTTTCATTGAAGAGCAAAAAAATAAAGGATGGTTAAGAGGTTAGCCTGTGGAGTCAGAATGTCTGAATTTAATACCTTATGCGCCGCTTCCTAGGTGAGGTGTAATACTTTAGAAACATGTCAGTTTGTACAGTAGGGATAATAATAGTACCTACCTTATAGGGTTTTCAAAAAGATTAAATGAGTTAATGAATTTAAATCTATTGATCAGTGTGTGACACACAGTAAGTTTTCATTAAATTTAAAGCACCATTAACCATTTTATTATTCTCATTCTCAAAGTTATGATTAAATTCGCTTATTTTTTAAAATATTTGAGATATTGTTCTATATTTGGTGGGAAGCATATCAAATGCTTCTTACCAAACTCTACTTTCAGGGAGATTCTGGTCAGGAAAAAGAGAGAGAATATGTACCTAAATTATTGCAATACACGATGGAAAATTGTGGATGTCATACATGTTTCTCTTTCTTCCCACAATCCATCCTGCTTCTGAATCTGGCTAGTGTAATGGATGATTATTTTGTATCTTTCCTTGACTGTGGAAGTATCTCATTTTGACCCAAATATGTAGGTAAAATTTCTTTTCATTAGAAAAAAGTGATTGGGGAGAAAATAAGAGGTAATTGACTCTGCTGTGTATTGGATTGCTCTTCATAAATTCTTGCACTAGATGAGAAGTTGCAGCCTTTAATTATCACATAGCTCATTCACTGTTACACGTTTGTCAGATATGGAAGTCATCTGAGTTTTAGTACTTAGTTAAAAACACAATAACCAACAGTAAGACTATGTTTTATACCTGGTGGTAAACCACTTATTCTGGTAATAGCACTCATATTTTTTTTAGAATTATAAAATGACAGGCTCAGAACTGTAGGTAAAACCTCAGACAAGAAATAAGAAAATAATAATCATTATTGAATCCATGAAACAATTTTTGCCTAAAATTAACCTTCACAATCCCATGATAGATTAAATATGGACCACTTTGAGATGTCGTTTAGAAGGTTAAGAGCATTCAAAGTTGTATGATCTATTAGTAAGGATACGAAAGGATAAATAAACATCATCACCATCACAAAAACATATTTAGCAAGTGCTTTTGTTACTGTTTTCTTTTGATTTATGTAGCATACAGTGTTGTACTTCTTATGTTCTTATGATACAACGAACAAAAAATTCTCATTTCAAAACAGGACTCAATTTGTATCCATGTCATAGAATAGCTAATAATAGGAACCTTCACCTGAATAAGATGCTGGGATACAGGTATGCTAGTTCTGATATGGATCTCCATTAGCCACCACTCTGCAATACAGAACGGTCACACATAGAGTAAAATTTCAAGGATTGGCTTATTATTTTCTCTATTTCTATGGAGACATAACCTGAAAGACTCTCTGTTTAAAAGCTATGATTTTTGTTTGAGGTTAATAAAAGAGCATGGCTTAGATACAACAAAATAAGCCAAAATATTAAGATCACAATATAAAAGAAAAAGAGCTATGGGACTTCTAGAAGTTTAAATTTATATCTATAGCTATGTAAAGTTTAAAGAAAAATATTCACAAAATCTTTTATACTATTTTTCCTAGAAATGTTCTCAACTTATAAATGCACATATGTTATTACATCTATAAAAGATAAAATTATGTCACTATAATGCATAATCTTTAATTGAGGATATTTGATTTTGTATCATAGGCCCTGTTAAAGACTATTTAAATAATTCAGACCAAAAATTATTTAAAGAAGTCAATTTTAGCAACAAAACCCTATATTCTAACAGAAGCAAATTTTGGGACTTATTTAGCCATTTCAAGGAACACTGCATTTTAACCTTCATTGAGCTCCTACATTTTATATTTTATCAGGCAACATTAAGTTCATCCCTATATTCTATTTTTTGTTTTTATTTGAGTAAATGCTGGAGGATAAAGACTTTGACCAAAAAATACAACATTATTTCTTTTAATTGTTAAATGTATTGGGGTGACATTGGTTAGCAAAAATTACACAGGTTCCAGGTATACAATTCTACAGTGCATCACCTGTATGTTGCATTATGTGTTCATCACCAAGAGTCAGTTCTCTTTCCACCAACATATATTTGACTCACTCTCCTTCCTATCCCCATCCCCTCTCTCCTTACCCTCAGGTAACTAAACTATTGACTGTTTCCATGATTTTTTTGTTTATTTGTTGCTTTCAGTTTTATACTCCACATATGAGTGAAGTCATACGGTTCTTGGTTTCTTCTGTCTAGCTTACTTGGCTTAGTATGGTGATCTGAAATCCATTCATTTTGTCACAAAAAGCAGTATTTCATCTTTTCTTATAGCTAAGTAATGTTCCATTGTGTACATGTACCACAGTTTCTTCTAGACATCTATCTAAGGGCACTTTGGTTGTTTTCATAACTTGGCCACCATGAACAGTGCTGAGATGAACTTGGACTACATAAGTCTACACGAACTAGGGTTTTCAAATTTTGGGGTTAGATACTCAGAAGGGTAATTCCACTCCGAATTTCTGAGGAACCTCCACACTGTCGTCCATAGCGGTTGTACCAATTTGCACTCCCACCAGCAGTGTGTGAGGGTTCCTTTTCTTCCACAGCTTCTCCAGCACTTATTATTCCTTCCTTGTCTTGTTGATAATAACCATTCTAATAGGTGTGAAGTGGTATCTTATTGCAGTTTTGATTTGCATTTCCCTAAATAGTTAATGAAGTTGAGCATTTTTCATATGTTTGTTGGCCATTTGTATGTCTTCATGGGTGAAGTGCTTGTTCAGGTCCTCTGCCCATTTTTAATGGAATTGTTTGTTTGTTTTTGTTGAGTTGTACAAGTTCTTTACATATTTCAGATATTAGTCCTTTACCAGATGGTTTGTTTGCAAATATTTTCTCCCATTTGGTTCACTATCTCTTTGCTTTGTTGATGATTTATTTTGCTATGCAGAAGCATTTTAGTTTGATGTAGCCCCATCCATTTATTTTTGCTTTTAACTCCCTTGCCTTTGAGGTCAGGTTCATTAAGTCATCCCTGGGCCTGAGGTCTACAAGTTTAGTACCAATGTTTTCTTCTATACAGTTTATTGTTTCAGGTCTTATGTGGACATCTTTAATCCATTTAGAATTAATTTTAGTATACGGTGACAGTTTGCAATTCAGATTCATTCTTTTGTATGTTGTTTTCCAAATTTTCCAGCACGATCTACTGAAGAGGCTGTGTTTTCCCCATTGTATATTTTTTGTAACTTTATCAAAAATTATGTATCCATATATTTGTGGATTTATTTCTGAGTTTTCAATTCCATTCCATTAGTCTGTGTGCCTGTTTTTCTGCCAATACCAAGCTGGTTTGAATATTGACACTTTGTAGTATAGATTGAAATCAGCAAGCATGATACTTCTAGCCTTGTTCTTTTTATGTAGGACTGCTTTGGCAATTTGAGGTTTTTTGTTGTTCCATACAAATCTGGTCATTTTCTAAATCTATTTCATGACAAAATGTTCCTGGAATTTTGATGGGAATTGCATTAAATCTGTGTATTGCTTTGGGTAATATTGCCATTTTAACAACGTTCAGTCTTCCTATCCATGAACACAGAGTATCTTTCCATTTCTTTGTGTCCTCTTCAATTTCTTTTAATAGTGTCTTATAGTCTTCAGTGTGTAAGTTCATCACATTATTTGTTAATTCTCAGATATTTTATTCTTTTTGATAGGATGGCAAAACTTATTCATTCTCTCATTTCTTTTTTGAAGTTTTGTTGTTCATATATAGAAATGTAACTGATTTTTGTATCCTGCAACTTTACTGAATTCATTTACTGTTTCTGAGTTTTCGGGTGGAGTCTTTGGAACTTTGTGTATAAAAGATCATGTCATTTGAAAATAGTGAAAGTTTGATTTCTTCTCCCCTAATCTGGATAACTTTTATTCCTTTCTCCTACTTCTAGACTGCTCTGGCCAAAACTTCTAGTACTGTATTGAATAGCACTGGCAACAAGGGCCATCACTGTCTTGTTTCTAATTTTAGGGGAATGGACTTTAGCTTTTCCCCATTCAGGAAGATGTTATCTGAGGATTTGTCATATATGGCCTTTATTATGTTGAGGTACTTCCCTTCTATACCCATTTTATTCAGTGTTTTTATTATAAATTATGTTGTATCTTGTCAAATACCTTTCCTGCACCAACTGATATGAGCATATTGTTTTTACCTTTTATTTTGTTTATGTAATGTATCACATTGATTGATTTGCGTATGTTGAACCATCCTTGTGCTTCTGGGATGAATCCCACTTGATTGTGGTGTATAATCATTTTGATGCATTGTTGTATTCTATTTGCTAATATCTTGTTTAGGACTTCTGCATCTGCATTAATCAGAGATATTGGTCTATAGTTTTCTTGTGTGTTATCCTTATCAGGTTTTGGTATTAGGGTAATATTGGCCTCATAGAATGAGTTGGGAAGAATTGACACATCTTCAATTTTTTGGAAGAGTCTGAGGAGGATAGGCATTAATTCTTCTTTGAATGTTTGGTAAAACTCATTGGTGAAATTGTCTGGTTTGGGGCTTTTTGCCTTTAGGAAGGGTTTGAATGACTGTTTCAATTTTTTTACTATTCATTGGTCTATTTAGATTATCCAGTTCTTCTTGGTTCAGTCTAGGTAGACTACATGTTTCTAGAAATTTGTCCATTTCATCTAGATTGCTAAATTTTGCGGCATAAAGCCTTTCATAACATTTTCTTATGATTCTATGTATTTTTGTGATATCAGTTATAATTTCTCCACTTTCATTTCTAATTTTGGTTATTTGTGTCCTTTCTTTTCATCCCTTGGTTAGTCTAGCCAGGGATTTGTAAATTTTCTGATTTTTTTTCCAAGAAACAAGTCTTTGTTGCTTTAATTTTTTCTACTGTCTTTCTGTTCTCAATTTTGTTTAGCTCTGCTCTGATTTTTATTATTTCTTTTCTTCTGCTGACTTGGGTTTTTCTGTTCTTGTTATTTTAGTTTTCTTTAAGATGAAATGTTATGATGTTTATTTGTGATTTTTCTTGTTTCTTAAAATAGGCCTGTAATAACATAAATTTTCCTCTTATTACTGATTTTGCTGCATCCCAATGATTATGATATGTTATATTTTCATTGTGATTAGTGTCTATATATTTTTAATCTCTTATTTCTTTTTTGATTCAGTTATTTTTAAATAAGATGTTTAATCTTTATGTATATGTAATTATTTTTTTGCATTCTTTTTGCAGTTGATCTCCAATTTCAAAGTTTTGTGGTCTGAGAATACACTTGGTATGATTTCAATCTTGTTGAATTTGCTAAGGTTATTTTTGTGTTCCTGCATATGGTCTATCTTTGAGAATTTCCCATGTGCACTAGAAAACAATGTGTAGTCTTTTTTTGTTGGATGAAGTGTCCTGTAATGTCAATTATGTCCAAGTGCTGCAATGTATCATTTAGAACTGATATTTCCTTACTTATTTTCTATTTGGATGATTTGTCCATGGCTGTTAAAGGGGTGTTTATGGTCCTTACTATAATTGTGTTTTTGTCACTTTCTTCTTTTAGAGCTGTTAGTGGTTGCTTTGTAAATTTTGGTTCTTCCTGATTGGGGGCCTGTATGTTAATGAGTGTCTTGTCTTCTTTTATCACTATAAAATTTCCATTTTTATCTCTTCTTAACTTTTTTTATCCTGAAATCTGTTTCATTGGATGTCAGTATGGCAACTCCTGCTTTTCTCTGGATACCATTTGCTTGGAGTATTGTTTTCCATCCTTTCACTCTGTCTCTGTTTGCCCTTATGGCTGCAGTATGTCTCTTGGAGACAGCATATAAATGAGTTTTGTTTTTTAATCCAGTCTGCTACTTTGTGCCTTTTTATTGGTGAGTTTAGTCCATTTACATTTAGGGTGATGATTGATACATGAGGATTTCCTATGGCCATTACGTCATCCCTTTTTTATTTCTTTTTTGTTGTCCCAACTATTCCCATTTATTTTGATTTTTTTGTTTCAGGTTGATCAGCCTCCTTCAGTATTTCATGAAAAGTAGACCTTGTGCTGGAGAGTTCCCTCAGCTTCTGTATGTCTGGAAAAGTCTTCATTGCTCCTTCATATCTGAAGTACAATTTTGCTCAAAAACTTATTTTGACTGGAAATTTCTCCTTTAATATTTTGAATAATTGATTCCTCTCCCTGCTGGCTTGTAGATTTTCTGCTGAGAAGTCTGATGATAGCCCAATGAGCTTTCCTTTAAATATTATAGTGTTTTTCCCCTTAGCTGCCTTGGAAATTGTTTCTTAGTCTTTGATTTTTGACATCTTCCATATAATATGCTTGGAGAAGATCTGCTGGGGTCCAGGTAGCTAGGAGACCAATTTTCTTCTTGAACTTGGAGTTCCAGATCTTTCCATAGGTTTGGAAAGTTATTATCTACTATTTGTTTGAGTAAGCTCTCTGTAGAGTTCTGTTCTGCCCCTTCTGCTATTCCTATTATTCTAATATTGTTCTTTCTTTTTTTTTCCCTTTGTTTTGTTTGTTTGTTTGTTTGCTTTTTGGTATGTGGGTAAGCTCCCTGACTGGGAATCGAACCCAGGCTGCAGCGCTGACAGCGCCAACGCTGAAGCCTTAAGCCACTACACCATCAGGGAACTCCCTGTTCTTTCTAATGGAGTCAGATAGTACCTATAGAGTTCTCTCAGTTCTTTTGACGCTGAAGTATGTATCTTCTTTTCTCTATTCGTTTCCATGTTCCAATCTTCAATATGACTAATTCTCTCCTCCATCTCTGGTTGGACCTGTTTCCTATGGTAGTTAGTTCATTTCTCAGTTCTCTAATTGCAATGCTCATTTCTCAAATTTCTATTGGATTCTTTTCTATATTTTCAATTTCTTTGTTAAAAATGTTCCTTTTGTTCACAGATTTTCTTTCTGAGATCATTTATCTGAGCCTGGGTACTCTACCAACAATCTTTCAGTTCTCTGAGTGTCTTAAGAAATGCAGTTTTGTATTCTATGTCACTTAGAT
>PVJL010019893.1:0-13020 GCA_004026885.1 Lyroderma lyra
CCTTCTGCAGTTTCTTGAGGTTTCTCATGTTAAGTCTCACAGGCCTTAGTGATCATCCCAAAGACGTTGAGCAACTATTAACAGAGTGGTGTCCTTATAACATCAAGACATGCAAAACAAACAGTTTTATAACAGCAAAGATTTTATAATAAGAAACAAAATGTTAAGTTCAGTTTGAAGAATAGAGTTGAACCAGGAGGCCACACGTGAGAGCAGTTAGTTGAAGATATTAAAGAACCTTGAGGTGTCCGTGGGCACTGTATTTAATCATTTGGTTTGTGCCAGTTTTTGTTTAGTTTCACTTCTGTTTTACCACAAGTGTTTTTTCCAAGTACAACAGGAGGTATTAACAGCAGAGCAAACTCCACCTTGCTTAGCTAGGATGTGGTCAAGAGCAATTCTATTGTCTAATATAGTTGACATGAAGGAATTTAAAGATTTTTCCTGGTTGGCTATTGTTTTAGTGGTAGCTCCAGCAATTTCCTCCGAGGTTTGTGATATGTTGATAATCATGTATTTTTTCATCATAATACCTGCCCAGGGAAAACCTATTCTTCCAAATCTGGCACCTTCATTGGGGCTAACTGACATCACTGGGCACTAAACACCCTTGACTGTGTGTGTGATCAGGTGCACATGTGGACCTGAGAAGTAGGTTTGAAGATGATACCCCATGTGGGGTTAACTTCCCAGAAACGAAGGGGCAAAAGCAAACAATGATTATAGTGAGTACTTGGCCTCTCATATTTTTGTGAGATAGAAAGAAATAAAAGTAAGAAAAACAGGGAAAAGGGAAGGTGTAGATTACACAGGCGTGATCTGGAATCTGGGCTAGCTGTCCACAGCAGATGTCATCTGCTTCATTTTCTAGTAAGTTTAAGTTTCAAAGATTGTGTGGATTGAGCAGTTCAGTTAGGTGCAAGAGCTATCTTTAAATTAGGAACCATGAATTCAGGAGTCAGCACCTTTAAGTTTGGTCACACGTGGATTAGTTAGGGTACCTGAAACCTGGAAGATCAAGTTAAACATTTTCTTTTTTAAAAACATTTATTTCTCTATTTATTTATTAAATATTTTTATTGTTAGACCTATTGGGGTGATATTGGTTATCGAGAGTTACATAGGTTCCAGGAGTACAATTCCACAGTGCATTCTGTATTTGTTGCATTACCTGTTCACTACCCAGTATGAGTTCTCTTTCCATCACCATATATTTGGTTCCCCTTCTCTCCTCTCCTGCCCCCTCCCTTTTCTTCCACCCGCTTAACCCGAAATAACCCATAAACTATTGATTCTGTCCATGAGGTTTTTGTTTGTTTGTTTGTTCTTTGTTGTTTTCAGTTTTATATTCTGCATATGAGTGAAGTCCCACGGTTCTTATTATTTTCTATCTGGCTTATATTGCTTAGCTGGATGATCTCTAGCTTCATCCATTTTATTGCAAATGGCAGTATTTCATCTTTTCTTATAGCTGAGTAATATTCCATCATATATATGTACCACAGCTTCTTTATCCAGTCATCTATTGAAGGGCACTTTGGTTGTTTCCATGTCTTGGCCACTGTGAACAGCACTACAATGAATATTGAGGTACATAATTCTTTGCAGACTAAGGTTTTAAAGTTTTTTGGGTAGATTCCCAGAAGGGGATTGCTGGGTCACATGGTAACTCCATTCCCAATTTTCTGCGGAATCTCCACACTGTCTTCCATAGCGGTTGTACCAATTTGCATTCCCACCAACAATGTGTGAGAGTTTCTTTTTCTCCACATCCTTTCCTGCACTTGTTATTCCTTGTATTATTGATAATAGCCATTCTAATATGTGTGAGGTAGTATCTCATTGTGGTTTTGATTTGCATTTCCCTGATTGCTAATGATGTTGAGCATTTTTTCATATGTCTGTTGGCCATTTGTATTTTTTCGCGGGAGAAGCGTCTGTTTAGGTCCTCTGCCGACTTTTTAATTGGATTGTTTTTTTTTGTTGTTGTTGCTGAATCTTTCTAATTCTTTATATATTTTAGATATTAGACCCTTATCAGATGTGTTGTTTGCAAATATTTTCTCCCATTTAGGTGGCTGTCTTTTTGCTTTGTTGATGGTTTCTTTTGCTGTGAAGAAGATTTTTAGTTTGATATAGTCCCATTCATTTATTTTTGCTTTTACTTCCCTTGTCTTTGAGGTCAGGTTCATGAAGTCCTCCTTGAAGCCTGGGTCTATAAGTTTAGTACCAATGTTTTTTTCTATATAGTTTATTGTTTCGGGTCTTATATGAAGGTCTTTAATCCATTTTGGTTTAATTTTAGTATATGGTGAGAGTTCACAGCTGAGATTCATTCTTTTGCATGTGTTTTTCCAGTTTTCCCAGGACTATCTACTGAAAAGGCTGTCTCTTCCCCATTGCATATTTTTTGCTCCTTTATTAAAAATTATTTGTCCATAAATTTGTGAATTTATTTCTGGGTTTTCAATTTTGTTCCATTGGTCTGTGTCTTTTTTTTTATTTCCCAACAACAAGCTGTTTTGATTATTGATGTTTGTAAGATAAATTGAAATTGGAGAGTGTGATACCACCAGACTGATTCTTTCTATGCAGTATTGCCTTGGCAATTCCAGGTCTTTTGTGGTTCCATACAAATTTGGTAATTTTAAAAATCTGGGGAAGAAGGCAAGATCTCAACTGGAGAGGAGGTCCCTAAAGCCTCTCCCAGAAAACACAATTGAACGGCCATCCAGGAGCCAAGAAAGAGGACCCTGAGTGACAAAACAGCTGTTGAGAAACCCACAAATCACAAGTAAACACCTGAAGGTTGGAGAGAAGGGGGATAGTCGGGAAGAGGGAAGGGAGCAGAGACTACAACAGGATCCCAGCGGTGCAGCTCGGGGGAGGGGAGAGGCCACGGGAGAACAGGGCTTTGGAGCTGCATGCTGGGGATGGAGATTGGGAGCCAGCCTCTGGAACTTTTGAGTGGTAGAAGGGCTGAGCGAGGACTCTGAACTGCAAAGATGACACACCAGCTCTAAGCCCCCTGGAGACCTACACAGGGCTGCAGTTCCTGTTCCCAGCCCACTGCAAAGGGGACCCTGGTGTCTCAGGCCAGGCCCACAGCTTTGGACTTATGGAGCGTGTGCTTCCTCATGCACCCCAGGGTTCTAAAAGCAGTGTGAGCTTGTAGACAGCCAGATGCTGAATCAGGGCTAGGAAGAAAGACTGATTTGATAGCATTCACCCTAGCCAGCAGATACAAGGCTCAGAACAGCTTCCCCAGCAAAGGGCAGAATGCAGAGCCGCCCTTGGAGCACCTTTTGTTGTCCTCTCCCCAGGATATATGCTCATAGCTTCCAAAAGCAGTAGAGGATCAGAAACAAGAAACAAACAGCCCCCTCTCCACCCAAACTTGACCCCCAGTGCCACCTAGTGTCTGCCCTACAGCAGGACACCACAAAGCAATAATCTGGGCACTGAACATAAAGTTCTCATGTCAAAGAGAAAGAACCAAGTGGACAGGATGAATTCCTTAAAAACTAAAACTCCTCAGAAAGAACATGAAATTTACCCAGAAGACAGCTTGACAGAACTGGAAGGATTGGATTTAAGTGACAGAGAATTTAAAGCAGCCATTCTAAAGGCTGTGAGAGAAATGAAAACCTATTGGCAGAACACCGTAGCTGAGATAAATAATATAAAAAAGGATATAAACGACATAAAAAAGGAACTCTGTGAACAAAAAGAACAATTTAACAAAGAAATTCAAAACATAAGAAAAATTGACATGGAAACACGAGAAATAAATAATACCATAAAAGAAGTGAGAAATGAAATAACTGCCATAGGAAACAGGACCAACCAGATGGAGGAAAGAATTAGTGATATTGAAGATCAGAACATGGAAACAGCTCAGAAAGAGGAAGAGAGGGAATATAGAACCAAAAAGATTGAAAGAACTCTGCAAGAACTATCCGACTCCATGAGACAAACCAACATCAGGATAATAGGAATAGAAGAGGGGGCAGAGCAATCTACAGAGAGCATACTCAAACAAATTGTAGATGAGAAATTTCCAAACCTATGGAAAGATCTGGAACCCCAAGTTCAAGAAGAAAACAGGTCCCCCAGATACCTGAACCCCAACAGATCTTCTCCAAGACACATGGTACTAAAGATGTCCAAAACTAAAGACAAAGAGACAATTCTCAAGGCAGCCAGGAAAAAAAGTACTATAACCTTTAGAGGAAAACTCATCAGGCTGGCATCAGATTTCTCAGCAGAAGCTCTACAATCCAGGAGAAAGTGGAATCCAATATTCAAAACTTTAAAATAGAGAAACTTCCAGCCAAGAATAAATTATCCAGCAAAATTATTTTTCAGATATGAAGGTGTACTACAGACCTTCTCAAACAAACAGAAGCTGAGGGAATTTGCCAGCACGAGGCCAGCACTCCAAGAAATACTGAAGCCTGAAACAAAACATCAGGAAAAATGGAACAAAGTTGGGTGAACAAGAAAAAACAAAACTAAACAAAGACACAAACAAAAAACAAAGAAAGAAATAAGTAATGGCCACAGGAAATCCTCACATATTGATCATCACTCTAAATGTTAATGGACTGAACTCACCAATAAAAAGACACAGAGTAGCAGACTGGATTAAAGAACAGAAAGCATCCATATGCTGCCTCCAAGAAACACACCTCAGCCGTAAGGACAAACACAGTCTCAGAGTGAAAGGATGGGATACAATACTCCAAGAAAATGGTAATCAGAGAAAATCAGGAGTGACCATACTGATATCTGATGAAATAAACGTCAAGTTAAAAAAGATAGTAATAGACAAAGATGGTCATTACATAACGATAAAAGGCACAATGCAACAACAAGAAGAGTTGACACTAATCAACATATATCCTCCCAACCAGGATGCACCAAAATACACAAAGAAACTACTAACAGACTTGAAAGGGGAAACTGATGAATACACAATCATAGTGGGAGAATTAAACACCCCGCAAACAGCCATGGACAGATCATCTAAACAGAAAATAAATAAGGAAATAACAGCTCTAAATTACACATTACAGCAATTGAACATAATTGCTATTTACAGGACAATTCATCCAGCAAAATGAGACTACACCTTCTTTTCTAGTACGCATGGAATATTCTCAAGAAGAGACCACATGCTGGTACAAAAAAGTAGCCTCAGAAATTTGAAGAAGATCGAAATCATACCAAGTGTATTCTCAGACCACAAAGCTTTCAAATTGGAGAACAGAAGGACAATAGTAAAAATTAATATTACAAAGAGCTGGTTCTTTGAGAAAGTCAACAAAATTGACAAACCCCTGGCGAGACTAATCAAAGGACGAAAGGAAAGGACACAAATATCCACAATTAGAAATGAAAGGGGAGAAATGACCACTGATACCACAGAAATACAAAGGATTATAAGAAAATATTATGAAGGACTTTATGCCACGAAATTTAACAGCCTGAAAGAAATGAAAAGTTTCTAGAAACTTACAGCCTACCAAGACTGAACCACGAAGAACTGGATAATCTAAATAGACCAATCAATAGCATGAGATTGAAATAACTATCCATAATTTCCCTAAAGGCAAAGGCCCTGGACCAGATGGTTTCACCAACGAGTTCTACCAAGCATTCAAAGAAGAATTAATGCCTATCCTCCTCAGACTCATCCAAAAAATTGAAGAGGAAGCAATACTTCCTAACTCATTCTATGAGGTCAACATTACTCTAATACCAAAGCCTGGTAAAGACAAAACAAAAAAAGAAAACTATAGACCAATATCTCTGATGAACACAGATGCGAAAATCCTGAACAAAATATTAGCAAACAGAATACAACAATGCATCAAAAAGATCAAACATCATGATCAAGTGGGATTCATCCCAGGAGCACAAGGATGATTCAAGACACAAAAATCAATCAATGTGATATACCACATAAACAAAATCAAATATAAAGATCATATGGTCATTTCAATTGATGCAGAAAAAGCTTTCGACAAGGTACAACATCCATTTATGATCAAAACACTAAATAAAATAGGTATAGAAGGAAAGTATCTCAACATAATAAAGGCCATATATGACAGATCCTCGGCTAACATCACACTGAATGGGGAAAAGCTGAAACCTATTCCCCTAAAATCAGGAATAAGACAGGGATGCTTCCTGTCACCAGTGTTATTAATATAGTACTGGAAGTTCTAGCCACACCAATCAGGCAAGAGAAAGGAATAAAAAATATCAAAATTGGGAAAGAAGAGGTAAAATTGTCACTATTTGCAGATGACATGATCCTTTATATAAAAAATTCCAAAGATTCCACCAGGAAGCTATTAGAAACAATTAACAATATAGTAAAGTTGCAGGATACAAAATCAATGTACAAAAATCAACAGCATTCCTTTATACAAACAATGAATCCTCAGAAAAAGCAATGAGGGAGTCAATTCCTTTTGCTATCACAACAAAAAGAATGAAATACCTGAGAATTAACTTAACAAAGAATGTGACAGTCTAATACACAGAAAATTATAAGACACTTTTGAAAGAAATTGGAACAGACTTTAAGGGGTGTAAAAATATCCTATGTTCATGGATAGGAAGACTTAACATTGTTAAAATGGCCATTCTGCCCAAAGCAATCTACAGATTTAATGCAATACCCATCAAAATCCCACAATCATACTTTTGTGAAATAGATAAAACAATTATTAGATTTATATGGAACCATAAAAGACCTCGAATTGCCAAAGCAATACTACATAAAAAGAATAAGGCTGGTGGCATTACACTTCCTGACTTTTATTTATATTATAAAGCATCAATAGTCAAAACAGCTTGGTACTGGCAGAAGAACAGATATATAGAGCAGTGGAATAGAACTGAAAGCCCAGAAATAAACCCACAAATTTATGGACAAATAATTTTCGATAAAGGAACAAAACATACAATGGGGAAAAGAAAGCCTCTTTAGTAAGTGGTGCTGGGAAAACTGGAAAAACATACACAAAAGAATGAACTTGAGCTGTGAACTCTCTCCATATACAAAAATCAACTCAAAATGGATTAAAGAGCTTCATATAAGACCTGCAACAATAAACTGTATAGAAGAAGACATTGGTACTAAACTTATAGAGCTAGGACTCAAGGAAGACCTGTCTTCAAAGGCAAGAGAAGTAAAAGCAAACATAAACAAATGGGACTATATCATACTAAAAAGCTTCTGCACAGCAAAAGAAACCATCAACAAGCCAAAGAGACAGCCAACTCAATGGGAGAAAATATTTGCAAATAATGCATCAGATGAGTGTCTAATATCTGAAATATATAAAGAACTAATAAGACTTAACAACAAAAACACAAACAACCCAATTGAAAAGTGGGCAGAAGAACTAAACAGACACTTCTCCCACGAAGAAATATAAATGGCCAGCAGACACATGAGAAAATGCTCATCCTCATTAACTGTCAGGGAAATGCAAATCAAAACCACAATGAGATACCACTTCACACTTGTTAGAATGGCTATTATCAACAAGACAAGGAATAACAAATGCTGGAGAGGATGTGGAGAAAACGGAACTCTGGTACACTGCTGGTGGGAGTGCAAACTGGTACAACCACTGTGGAAGGCAGTGTGGAGGTTTCTCAGAAAATTGGGAATGGAGGTACCATTTGACCCAGCAATCCCCCTTCTGGGAATCTACCCAATAGATTTGAAAACCTTTGTCCGCAAAGACTTATGTACCCCAATGTTCATTGCAGCTCTGTTCTCAGTGGCCAAAACATGGAAACAACCAAAGTGCCCTGCAACAGATGACTCAATAAAGAAGCTGTGGTACATATACACATATTCAGCTATAAGAAAGGATGAAATATGCCCATTTGCAATGAAATGGATGTACCTGTAGATCATCATGCTTAGTGAAATAAGCCAGTTGGAAAAAACAAAGAACTGTATGACTTCACTCATATGCGGAATATAAAACTGAAATGAAGAAACAAATAACCCATGGACACAATCAATAGTTTAATGTTTATTTGGGGATGAATAGGATAGGGAGGGGGAAAGAGGAGGAGGTGGGAGAGGAGGTGGGTAAGCTTAATATAAGGTGATGGAAAGAGAAGTCACATTAGTTGGTGAAATTATTATACATCAAGTTGACAATGCATGGTAGAACTGTATGCCTGAAACCTATGTAATCCTTGCTAACAGATGTCACCCCAATAAGTCTAACAATAAAAATGAACTAAAAATATATAAATAAATAAAAATATATAAAAATCTATTTTGTGAAAGTGTGATTGTGAGATTTTGATGGGAATTGCATTAAATCTGTAAATTGCTTTGGATAATATGGCAATTTTAACGATGTTAAGTCTTCCTATCCATGCACATGGAAAATCTTTCCATTTCTTTGTGTCCTCTTCAATTTCTTTCAAAAGTGTCCTATAATTTTCCATGTATAATTCTGTCAAGTTCTTTATTAAGTACATTCCCAGGTATTTCATTCTTTTTGTTGTGATAGCAAAAGGTATTGACTCTCTTATTTCTTTTTCTGAAGACTTGTTTATATATAGGAATGCTGTTGATTTTTGTACTTTGATTTTGTATTCTGCAAATTTACTGTATTCACTTATTGTTTCTAATACTTTCCTGGTGGAATCCCTGGAATTTTTCTATATAAAGGATCATGTCATCTGCAAATAATGACAATTTGACCTCTTCTTTCCCAATTTGGATACCTTATATTCTTTTCTCTTTCCTGATTCCTCTGGCTAGTACTTCCATTACCATATTAAATAGCAGTAGTGACAGGGGGCATCTCTGTCTTGTTCCTGATGATAGGGGAATGGGCTTCAGGATTTACTCATTCAGAATGACATTAGCTGAGGGTTTGTCATATATAACCTCTATTATGTTGAGGTAGTTTTCTTCTATACCCATTTTATTCAGTGTTTTGATCATACATAGATGTTGTATCTTGTCAAATGCTTTTTCTGCATCAATTGAAATGACCATATGGTCTTTATCTTTTATTTTGTTTATGTGGTGTATCACATTGATTAATTTTAACATGTTGAACCATCCTTGTGTTCCCGGGATAAATTCCACTTGATCATGATGTATGATCGTTTTGATGCATTGTTGTATTCTATTTGCTAATATTTTGTTTAGAATTTCTGCATCTGTGTTCATCAGAGATATTGGTCTATAGTTTTCTTTTTTTGTGTTGTCTTTACCAGGCTTTGGTATTAGGGTAATGTTGGCCTCATAGAATGAGTTAGAAAGTACTGCCTCATCTTCAATTTTTTTGGAAGGGTCTGAGGAGGATAGGCGTCCATTCTTCTTTGAATGCTTGGTAGAACTCATTGGTGAAACCATCTGGTCTAGGGCTTTTGCCTCTAGGGAGGTTGTGGATTGTCATTTCAATCTCTTTACTATTGATTGGTCTATTTAGATTATCGAGTTCTTCTTGGTTCAGTCTGGGTAGGCTATAGGTTTGTAGGAACTTGTCCATTTCTTCTAGGTTAAATTAGTGGCATAAAGCCCTTCATAATATTTTCTTATAATCCTTTGTATTTCTGTGGTATCACTGGAAATTTCTCCCCTTTCATTTCTAATTTTGGACATTTGTGTCCTTTCCTTTTACCCTTTGGTTAGTCTAGCCAGGGGTTTGTCAATTTTCTTGACTTTCTCAAAGAACCAGCTCTTTGTAGCATTAATTTTTCTTATTGTATTTCTGTTCTCCATTTCTTTTAGCTTTGATTTAATTTTTATTATTTCTTTTCTTATGCTGACTTTGGGTGTTTTCTGTTCTTCGTTTTCTCGTTCTTTAAGATGGGATGTTAGGATGTTTACTTGTGATTTTTCTTGTTTCTTAACATAGCTTGTAATGATATAAATTTCTCTCTTATTACTGCTTTTGCTGTGTACCAATAATTTTGGTATGTTTTATTGTCCTTAGTTTCTATGTATTTTTAATCTCATCTTTTATTTGTTCTTTGATCCAGCCATTTTTAAATAAGACTGTTGTTTAATCTCCATATATATATTGTGTTTTTTCCTGCTTTTCTTTTCCAGTTGATCTGCAATTTCAGAGCTTTGTGCTCTGAGAATACACTTGGTATGATTTCAATCTTCTTGAATTTGCTGAGGCTACTTTTGTGTCTCAGCATATAGTCTTTCCTTGAAATTGTTTCATGCATAATAGAAAAGAAGATATAGTCCTTTTTTTATTGCTTGATGAAGTGTCCTGTAAATGTCCATTATATCCAGTTGCTGTAATGTGTCATTTAGAGCTAGTATTTCCTTATTTATTTTCTGTTTGGATGATCTGTCCATGGCTGTTAAGGGGTTGTTTAGGTCTCCCACAATGATTGTGCTTTTGTCAATTTCTACTTTCAGAAAGTAGTTGCTTTATTTATTTCATTGCTTTCTGATTGGGAGCATACACATTAATTAGTGTCAAATCTTCTTGTTGTTGTGTCATGACTTTTGTCACTATGTAATGTACATTTTTCCTCTTGTTACCTTTTTAAACTTGAAGTTTGTTTCATCAGATATCATTATGGCAATTCCTGCTTTTCTCTAGTTACCATTTGCTTGTGCTTATGGCTGAGATTTGTCTCTTGGAGACCGCATATAGATGGGTTTTGTTTTTGAATCCAGTCTGCTACTCTGTGCCTTTTTATTGGTGAGTTCAGTCCATTAACATTTGAGTGATGATTGATATATGAGGATTTCCTATGACCATTACTTTCTTTTAAAATGTATTTCTAAAAAATTTTGTTTCTTTTTATTTTTTTGTCCCAACTCTATTTCATTTATTCTGATGTTTTGTTTCAGGTCAAAGAGCCTCCTTCAGTACTTCTTGAAGTGCCAGTTTCATGCTGGCAAATTCCCTCAGCTTCTGTGTGTCTGAGAAGGTCTTTCTTTTTTCTTCATATCTGAAGGACAATTTTGCTGGATAATTTATTCTTGGATGGAATTGTCTGTCTTTTAATATTTTGAATATTTGATTTCACTTATTTCTGGCTTGTAGAGTTTCTGCTGAGAAGTCTAATGTCAGCCTGATGGGTTTACCTCTATAGGTTATAGTTCCTTTTTCCCTAGCTGCCTTGAGAATTGTCTCTTTGTCTTGGTTTTTGACATCTTCAGTGCAATATGTCTTGGAGAAGATCTGCTAGGGTGCAGGTATCTAGGGGACCTATTTTCTTCCTGAATTTGGGGTTCCAGATCTTTCCAAAGGTTTGGAAAGTTCTCGTCTACTATTTGTTTGAGTATGTTCTCTGCTCCTTCTTCCAATCCTATTATCTTGATGTTGTTTTTTCTCATGAAGTCAGATAGTTCTTGCAGAATTCTTTTAATCCTTTTGGTTCTGTATTCCCTATCTCCTCTTTCTGAGATGTTTCCATGTTCCAATCTTCAATACCTTTAATTCTTTCCTCTATCTGGTTGACCCTATTTTCTATAGCAGTTATTTTATTTCTCACTTCGTTTATTGTAATATTTATCTCTCAGATTTCCATCTTGTTCTTCCTTATAGTTTGAATTTCTTTGTGAAACTGTTCCTTTTGTTCACGGATTTCCTTTCTGAGGTACTCATCTCAGCTATGATGTTTTGCCAGTATGTTTTCATTTTTCTGAGAGCCTTTTGAATGGTTATTTTATATTCTCTGTCAGTTAGTTCATAAATTTCTAGATCTATAAGATCCTTTTCTGGAGGTTTTTCATCTTCTTCTGAGCAGCTTTAAATCTTACAGTACTCATATGGTCTGTTGTGTTCTTCTTTGGCATAAGGGTTTTATTTCCAGCAGAGCCCAGGAGATTACTTTCTCTGATTAGTATTGTTGTGGTGTCTTGCTGTATAGCAGACACTAGGTGGCACTGTGGGGGCAACTTTTGGGAGAGAGGGGAGGTGTTTAAGCCATATCTCTGGCCTCCACCACCATTATTTGGAGATGAGGCATGTCAGTCCATGGTCTCTCTGCTTCTTCTAGTTTGTTGGGAAAGCTGCGGGAGAAGGGGGAAGCCAACCAAATGAAAGCTGAGGCTGACCTGCCTCCTGCGCCTCGCTGGGGAAGCTGGGGGAGACAGGGGAAGACAGTGGAATGCAGGCTGAGGCCGCCCATGTTGGTTGGGGTGAACTCTTTCAAATCTACCTTTGTATTCTCTCTAGCATTTCACCTCTGGCTTTTTCAGTGATTCGCTTCTGTGGCAATGTCCCTGGGTAGTGTTTGTAAGCACAAGCCCCTGCACAGCTTGGCATCATGAGGCCCAAGCACTGCGTGAATTTTGGGTGCGGCAAAAGCCTCCAGTGCAACCAAGGTACGTGTTGCACGAGCGAGCTGTGTGCATGCTGTGAGCCATGAGGGTGCCGGGAGGACATTGCTCGTGTGGACCATGAGCCAAGGAGCGGGGTCATGAAATGGGGCTGTACCAGCCATTATGCTTTGAGCTGTGAGGGTGCTGGGGGCTCCATGCTCTATCTGGGTCCCTAATCCTGTCTAGGGCAGTTCAATATCTTAGTCAGCTCCTTTGTTACTCAGAGCCTCAGAGCTTGCTTTTAGGCCTCGTCTCCAACATGCTGCTTTTAGTACCAGCTCCCCCATGGTCTCCCCCCATTTCCACCCCTCTGGCTTCCACACTTGTTGCCACTTGGCCTCCCACCTCCCCTATATTGTGATGCACCCTGATTTCTTCCAAGTTCCTGTGGTTAGCCGCATTGGTGTTGGATCATGATCTGTCTCTGCTCCCTCCCTTTTCCCCAACTTGCACCTCCCCACTCAACCTTCAGGTGATTTCTTGCCATGCATAGACTTCTCAGTTGTCTCTCTGCCACTGAGGGTTCTCCATACAGGCTCCTGGCCTGTTGTTTAATTGTATTTTCTGAGAGAGGTTTTAGGGATCTCCTCTCCGGTCGTCATCCCGCCAATCTCGTAAATGTTTTAATTTTGTTTACAAAGGTGTAATTTTCCAAATTG
>PVJL010019894.1:0-13010 GCA_004026885.1 Lyroderma lyra
AATCAAAGGACGAAAGGAAAGGACACAAATATCCAAAATTAGAAATGAAAGGGGAGAAATTACCACTGATACCACAGAAATACAAAGGATTATAAGAAAATATTATGAAGGACTTTATGCCACAAAATTTAACAATCTAGAAGAAATGGACAAGTTCCTAGAAACTTATAGCCTACCAAGACTGAACCAAGAAGAACTGCATAATCTAAATAGACCAATCAGTAGCAATGAGATTAAAATGACTATACATAATCTCCCTAAAGGCAAAAGCCCTGGACCAGATGGTTTCACCAATGAGTTGTACCAAGCATTCAAAGAAGAATTAATGCCTATCCTCCTCAGACTCTTCCAAAAAATTGAAGAGGAAGCAATACTTCCTAACTCATTCTATGAGGCCAACATTACTCTAATTCCAAAGCCTGGCAAAGACAACACAAAAAAAGAAAAGTATAGACCAATATCTCTGATGAACACAGATGCAAAAATCTTGAACAAAATATTTGCAAACAGAATACAACAATGCATCAAAAAGATCATACATCATGATCAAGTGGGATTCATCCCAGGAGAACAAGGATGGTTCAATGTATGAAAATCAATCAATGTGATACAGCACATAAACAAAATCAAACATAAAGACCATATGGTCATTTCAAATGATGCGGTAAAAGCTTTCGACATGGTACAACATTTATTTATGATCAAAACACTAAATAAAATAGGTATAGAAGGAAAGTATTTCAACATAACAAAGGCCATATATGAGAGACCCTCGGCTAACATCATACTGAATGGGGAAAAGCTGAAACCTAGACCCCTAAAATCAGGAACAAGACATGGATGCCCCCTGTCATCACTGTTATTTAATATAGTACTGGAAGTTCTAACCACAGCATTCAGGCAAGGGAAAGGAATCAAAGGTATCCAAATTGGGAAAGAAGAGGTCAAATTGTCACTATTTCCAGATGACATGATCCTTTGTATAAAAAATTCCAAAGATTCCATCAGGAAACTATTACAAACAATTAACGAATATAGTAAAGTTGCAGGATACAAAATCAATGTACAAAAATCAACAGCATTCCTTTATACAAACAATGAATCCTCAGAAAAAGAAATGAGGGAGTCCATTCCTTTTGCTATCACAACAAAATGAATGAAATACCTGGGAATTAACTTAACAAAGAACGTGACAGACTCATACACAGAGAACTATAAGACACTTTTGAAAGAAATTGAAACAGACTTAAGAGGTGGAAAAATATCCCCTGTTCGTGGCTAGGAAGACTTAACATTGTTAAAATGGCCATTCTGCCCAAAGCAATTTACAGATTTAATGCAATACCCATCAAAATCCCACAATCATACTTTCGTGAAATAGATAAAAGAATTATTAGATTTATATGGAACCACAGAAGACCTCGAATTGCCAAAGCAATACTACATAAAAAGAATAAAGCTGGTGGCATTACACTTTCTGACTTCTATTTATATTACAAAGCATCAATAGGCAAAACAGCTTGGTACTGGCAGAAGAACAGAAATAGAGACCAATGGAATAGAACTGAAAACCCAGAAATAAACCCACAAATATATGGACAAATAATTTTTGATAAAGGAGCAAAAAACATACAATGGGGAAAAGACAGCCTCTTTAGTAGGTGGTGCTGGGAAAACTGGAAAAACATATGCAAAAAGAATGAACCTGAGCTGTGAACTCTCTCCATATACAAAAATTAACTCAAAATGGATTAAAGACCTTCATATAAGACCTGCAACAATAAACTGTATAGAAGACGACATTGGTACTAAACTTATAGACCTAGGACTCAAGGAAGGACTTCATGAACCTGTTCTCAAAGGCAAGGGAAGTAAAAGCAAAATTAAATGAATGGGACTATATCAAACTAAAAAGCTTCTGCACAGCAAAAGAACCCATCAACAAGGCAAAGAGACAGCCAACTGAATGGGAGAAAATATTTGCAAACAATACATCAGATAGGGGTCTAATATCTAAAATATATAAAGAACTAATAAGACTTAACAACAAAAAAACAAACAACCCAATTGAAAAGTGGGCAGAAGAACTAAACAGACACTTCTCCCACGAAGAAATACTAATGGCCAGCAGACATATGAAAAAATGCTCATCCTCATTAGCTATCAGGGAAATGCAAATCAAAACCACAATGAGATACCACCTCACACCTGTGAGAATAGCTGTTATCAACAAGACAAGGACTAACAAGTGCTGGAGAGGATGTGAAGAAAAGGGAACTCTGGTACACTGCTGGTGGGAGTGCAAACTGGTACAACCACTGTGGAAGGCAGTGTGGAGGTTCCTCAGAAAACTGGGAATGGAGCTACCATTTGACCCAGCAATCCCACTTCTGTGGATCTACCCAAAAGACTTGGAAACCTTTGTCCACAAAGACTTATGTACCTCAATGTTCATTGCAGCGCTGTTCACAGTGGCCAGAACATGGAAACAACCAAAGTGTCCTGCGACAGATGACTGGATAAAGAAGCTGTGGTACATATACACAATGGAATATTACTCAGCTATAAGAAAAGATGAAATATTGCCATTTGCAACAAAATGGATGGACCTGGAGATCATCATGCTTAGTGAAATAAGCCAGACAGCAAAAACAAGGAACTCTATGACTTCATTCATAAGCGGAATATAAAACTGAAAGTAAAGAGAAAAGAAATGAAGAAACAAACAGCTCATGGACACAATCAATAGTTTAATGTTTACTTGGGGACGAGTGGGTCAGGGAGGGGAGAAAGTGGAGGGGTTGGGAGAGGAGGGGGGAAGGTAAATATAATATGATGGTAAGAGAAGTCACATTAGGTGGTGAAGTTATTATACATCAAGTTGACAATGCACTGTAGAATTGTATGCCTGAAACCTACGTAATCCTTGCTAACAGATGTCACCCCAATAAGTCTAACAATAAAAATGAATTAAAAAAAAAAAGGTTCAAGGTGAAAACAGTATCAAACAATGGCAAATGTACAAGAATAACCAGATAGAATAGGGAAAGAGTTTTCAACCCCAGGGACACGAACCAGTAGTGGTTGGTGACCTGTTAGGAACCAAGCCACACAGCAGGAGGTGAGCAAAGTTTCATCTGTATTTACAGCCACCACCCATCACTTGCATTAATGCATGAGGTCCGCCTCCTGTCAGATCAGTGTTGGCATTAGATTCTCATAGGTGCACAAACCCTATTGTGAACTGTGAATGTGAGAGATCTCGGTTGCATGTTCTTTATGAAAATCTAATGCCTGTTTATCTGAGGTGGAGCTGAGGCAGTGATGCTAGCACTCACCAGGAGCAGCTGCAAATACAGATTAACATTAGCAGAGAGGTTTCACTGCACAGAGACCATAATAAATTGTTTATAGACTTACATCACAACTCTGTAAGTGAGTGGCAAGTGACAATAAAACTGCAGCTAGTGGCACACTTTATAAAGTGACAAGTGAGTTGATGTCCTTCAATTGTGCAGCTGCATCTCATGGCAGGGTTTAAGTCAAAATCCGACATTTATTTTAGTCTGCACGTGGCCTGCCCATTTCTGTCTTCACCTCTTTTCCACACTGTGCATTTGTCTCAGTCAGTTTTGGTAACTCCACAAGCTAACCCTAGCCAAAATAAGTAAAAAACACACATCACTGGAGAGAGTATTTGAAAAGTGGAATAGAACCAATGATGAGACAGCAGAAGATTCTAAGACTGCCCAACAGAAAGCTGCATTTAAAAGAAAATACCAAGAGTGCTACTTAAATTACAGGTTCCTTGGAACAGGTGATTCACATTCTTCAAGCTTGCTTTGTATAATTTGGACAATTAATTTGACGAACTCATCCTAGAAAAAGTGCTACATACCTCACTGCTGAATATCACTGTAGTCACCTTCAAAGTACTCCCCTTGAGAAGCTATGCACAGACGCCAGCCCCTAGTCCACCCTTCAAAGCAATTTTGGAACTCTTTTCCTGGAATGACCATCATAGCTGTTGTTGTACCCAAAATCTGACAATTAAGTTTGCGAACTTGTCACCATGCCCTTATGTTGGCAGCGAGGTTATGAAACCTAACCAAGCTGTTTGTACTTTGAAGGTGACCGTAGTGATATTCAGCAATGAGGTTTGTAGCATTTTTTCTAAAGTGAGTTCACAAAATTAATTGTCTGACCTCTTATGTGGCAACTGGCTATCCAATGAAGCCATGAAACCTTTCAAAACTGCTTTGCTACGTGGAGACCAAGCACCTTGCATTAAAAGACGTCTTTGGAGTTTTTCAAAAGAAAAATGTTAACATGAGGAACAGAAACAATTACTGAAGGCCACCACTTCATCAAATGTGTTTGCACTGAGAGCATCATTCTTAGTGGCTAACTGCATTGCTAAAGCTAAGAAGCCCTTTACTATTGGTGAAGAGTTGATCCTGCCTGCTGCTAAGAACATTTGTTGTGAACTTTTAGGAGAGGCTGCAGTTCAAAAGGTGGGGTGTTCCTCTTTCAGCTAGCACCATAACTAGACAAAATGATGAAACAGCAGAGGATATTGAGAGGATATAGAGAGGATGTTGAGAGGATATAGAGAGGATTAATGAGTCACTGTGGTACCCAATCCAGGTTGATGAGCATAGCAATGTTGACAACAAAGCAACTATCCTTGTTTTTTTTTGTGATATATTTTTCAGGAGGGTGTGCGTGAGGATATGTCATGTGCACTTTTGCTGCCAACCAACACCACAGCTAAAAAACTATTCAAGTCTTTGAATGATTATATATCAGAAGAACTAAATTGGTCATTCTGTGTCAGTATATGGAGAGACAGAGCAGCTGCTGTGACCGGACAGCTTTCTAGTTTCACTTGGGTCAAAGAAGTTGCTTCTGAATGTGAGTCTATGCACTGCGTCATCCACAGAGAAATGCCAGCTAGACAAAAAAATGTCACCTGAACTTAGTAACATTTTTTAGGATGTGATTAAAATTATCAAACACATTAAACTATGTGCCCTTAACTCATGTCTGTTTGTGCAGCTCTGTAAGAAGTTGAATGCACAACACACGCCTTCTCTTCTACAAAGAAGTGAGATGGCTTTCTAAAGGAAGATCACTGGCCAGAGTTTTTGAGTTACAAGAGATGCTTCAGAGATTTCTTTTAGAAAAGCAGTCACCATTGGCAGCAGCTTTCAGTGACACAGAATGAGTTGTAAAACTTGCTTAATTGTGACATATTCAACCTGCTCAGTAAATTCAATCTTTCACGTCAGGGGAGAATGACAACTGTGTTCAAGTAAGCAGATAAAGTGGCTGCATTCAAAGCCAAAATGGAATTATGCAGGTGATGAGTGAACATTGGATTTCTAACATGTTTCAAACATAAGCAGAGATTTTGAAAGAGACTTGAGCCAGGGCCTTCTTTCTCCCAACTGGTACATGATCACCTATCTCAGCTTTCAAAAGTTTGAGCATTACTTCCCAACCACAAAAGACCCCTCAAACTGGGAAGGAATGGATCTGCAATCCATTTATGAATAAGTTAGGTGAACGGACTATGTCTAAGCTAGATGAGGATCAAAACTGCTTGAGATTGCAAATAATGGTGGCCTTAAAAGTATGTTTGAGACAATTTCAAATCTCTACAATGTTCTAGATTAAAGTCAAGATGGAGTATCCTGAGATTACCACAAAAGAAGTGGAAAGCCTGCTTCTATTTCCAACATCCCATCTTTGTGAAGCAGGGTTTTCTGCAGTGATAGCAAGCAAAATGAGATATGGAGTACAGTGGACCTAGCAACAAACACACTTCAGGTCTCACTGTCTCCCATCATCCCCAGATGGGATAGTCTAGTTGCAGGAAAACAAGCTCAGGGTTCCCACTGATTCTGTACTGTGGTGAGTTCTATAATTATTTCATTATATATTATAATGTAATAATAACAGAAATAAAGTGCATAATAAATGTAATGCACTTGAATCATCCCGAAACCATCCTCACCCACTCCAGTCTGTGGACAAATTGTCTTCCACAAAACCAGTCCCTGGTGCCAAAAAGATTGGGGACTGCTGGAGTAGGGGATTAAAAGATTTTGAAAAACTCTACATATAAGAATACAATAGACTCTCCATTAACTGGGCTCGAGCCTCAAGCAACCGGCCCCCACCCCCATCCCCCCAAAAACAAAGAAATAATACTTTAAATAAAAATTAAAATAAAATTAATTTCTAGTACAAATGTAAATTTAAGTTTGGCACACAGTGGTGTGAATAAATCCACACTTCATACACCATGTTTGTCTCCTACTACTGCCAATTCACTGCGTGTAAACATTCGGGTTGGCTGGGATCTATTATTATTCCAATTTTTTGTTCTCACCCAACCCCACGTATGCTGAAACAGGTCCCAAGTAAGCATATATGTGTGATGCTTACCCTCAAGCAGAAGATAAAAATATGTAAGAGGCGTGACATTAAGATTCAGTCTCAGAAGACAGAAGAGTTTTATGTTAAGTCGGACAGTGACAAGTGTGTAGAGAATGAGTGGTTTTTGCTGAAAAGGTCTGAGGGTGGTTGTATTTCTGGACTCATGTTGCAGGAAAAAGCAAGAGAATTCCATAAGAAAATGAACATTAAATGTCAGTGTTCATTTTCAAGTGGCTGGCTTACCTGATTCAGTCTGTCACTGCATCCGAAAACTAGTCTTGTCAGGTGAACAGAAATCAGCTCATTCTGAAGCTGCAGCTTCATTTCATAACATGTTTAGTGAATTGGTTGCAGAAAATGGCTTGACTCCAAAGTAGATTTAATGCAGATGAGATTGGATTAATGTGTAAGTGTCATCCCTAATTCTACTTTGGCTGTATGTAATGAGAATGTAGCACAAGGGTTCAAGCTAAATAAAGAGCTTGTAACTATGCTTGTTTGTACAAATACATCAGGAAATCGTCAGCAAATTTGCTAAACCAACAAGCTTTAAAGGCATAACTAACCTTCCTGTAGAATTATCATGCACAGAGTTGAATGGACGCAGAAATTTTTACCAGTGGTTTAATTATTCGTTTGTCCCGGTGTTAAAATTTACAAAAGAAAGGAATACCAAAGAATAGTGAAGTTCTATTGCTCCTGAATAACTGTGGCACACATCCTCCTGTGGAAGAGCTTGTTAATGGCAACATTTTCATATGTTATCCTCCAGCTAAAGTCACAAGTTTGATGCGATCTGGGAGTGATATACAATGTAAAAATGTTTTACAGGCATGACTTCATGTGAAAAATGACTAATTATGATGGGACAATTCTGGACTTTCAGAAAAAGTATAATCTCAAAGATGCTAGCTATTCACATGATAGTTGTGCTTGGGATTCTGTGAGAAGTGAAACATTACAGAAATATTGGAAGAAAGTAGTGGCCAGCTGTCATGTCTGTGGAATCCTTCTCCTCCTGCATCAACTTTGAGGGGTTTCCAGTCAATACTGCAACTGCCGTAGCAGCAGAGTTTATGATAAATCTGTGAGTTAGTTCACTCTGCTAAAGACAAAATGAATTTGTCTTGAGATGAACTTAACAACTGCTTTGCTGTAGATGAAGCTATTCCAGTAACTCATATACTTAATACAGAAGACATCATAGAAGCTATTGTGAATTGTGGAAAAATGAATGTTGCAGAGGAGGAAGAGACTGATGACAATGGTGTGAGCTGGAAAAAGTATCCTAGCAGAGAGGTACTACAGCATTTAAAACTGTAATAGCTTTTGCAGAACAGCAACACTTCTTCACTTCTCAGGATGTTATGCAGCTGCACATCACACAAAACCTGACTCGGCGTGAGAGGTACTGGGCCTCAAAGCAAGCTGATATTCATTCATTTTTCAAGAAAGCTGCACGCAAGTTTGCCAGTATAGCATCATCTACTGATGCATATCCAAAACCATCCACCTTCACTTCTCTTGATCCTGTCCTAGTTACGTCATCAAATCCTAATGCAATGTTTACCAAGTAAATGCTCCACCCCTACAGTAACAGTTTTAAGTGTGTATGTGTTTTTTCCTTGGTCACTTGAAGTTAAAGAATTATGTTAGTGAAGTTCATTAAGTTGAAAAGTTCCCTGACTGCCATTTAACTAAAATCGCACACTGCATTCACAAAGCTGTTTTCATAATAAAACTGTGTTACGTTAAGTTTGTCTTTGTCTTAATTTCCTTTTAATTATTGTACTTCAATATTAATATCAAAGCAACATAGAGTTTATGGTACGGTGTGATATAGTTTGGAGTAGAGTATTAGTTAGGCCTATTTTTAATAGTAACTCTCAAGCAACCAGAAACTACATTTGTTCAGTATCTACCAATCCTCAAGGGTGCTGGTTCAACTGACAGTCTACTGTATGTAGATATGTGAAAAACATTAACCAACAAAGCAAGTTATTAATTAAGTATTTAAGGGTATGAGAATCAGGGAGTAAAGAAAAATTCAGTACAGGATGAGATTAATCTGAAAAGCTCCCAAGTATTGAAATCTGAATAAATTCTTTAAAAAGAAAAAGGACCATGGAGAATAGGAGAGGATTTCAAAAAGAAAGAATAGCAAAGCAAAGGTGTAAATAAATTAAGCCAAAACTAACAAGAGTGAGCAAGTTTCTGATTGGCTAGAATGGAGAGAGAGAGAACTTGTTGAGGATCACAAATAAATAAGGCTACTGATATGGAAAAGGTACACATATGCTAAAAGAAGTGGAACACCAAGGAGTGCAAAACAGAAGTAAGTTCTGAAAGCAGGACAATCCTGGGATCCTAGACCCAATACTCCCACTGCTTCCATGTGAGCAGTTAGTTCAATAAACCTCATCTGGCCTTCCTCTCGTTTGGAAAATAAATGAGACATGTAATGCCTAGAATTACTCTCAAGTCTAACTACTGTCTGTAATAACTAATAACATGGAGCTACTACAGGGCAGGGGTCACAAACATAAACACCTACAGACAGGGAGGTACAGGAAATGCTGAAAATGAACCAGGTCTAGAAATTCTAACCTTGCTATATTATAACTGATAATCTTAGTTACAAGGAGACAAAAGGAGATGGGAGGGACTTATGAACTGAAAAACGCATGATCAAGAGAAAAAGGAAGCTTGATACAGTTTCACTCAATAATTACATGTGTGAGTGGAAGGTCAGGGTTGCACACTGGCCAGTTTTTCAAGACAAGCCATAAATATGAATTTTTATGTAAAACTCAGTAATTTTAAAGACTGATTCAAAATGTTTTAATAAATTACATAAGTAAAACATGTTCACAGAGCACAGTTTTAAACAGCTATCATAGAATTCTAAGCAGGAGACTGACAGGAAAAAAAAAAATCATCTTTCTAGAAGGTATTTACACTAAGAATGAACTGGAACCAAATATTGATTTTAAGAAGAATAATAGATAGGGAAACTCACTAAAATGCTTCAGCTGAAAGGATAGCTAGACAATAAAAGAGGGAACTGGAAGAATTTGGTGGCCTACAATACATGAAGAAAAAAGCTGACCAAAGATAATTTGAAAATAAGCCTGATGATATACAATGAAGCATTAATAACTTAACCCATAAAAGAAAGCAGACTATCGGAGACCAAGATGGCAGCGTTAAGGGGAGCTCCTTGAAATCTCCTCTGGAAGTTACAACAAATTCAACTATAAGTCAACAACGACTCCCCAAGCAACACACAATCACAACTGAGAGACCTACTTATTGAATTGAAACATTTGAAGGTGGGAAAAAAGGGGCAGACTGGGGAGAGGGAAGAGGGAAGTGCCCAGACAAGAGCCATGGGACATGGCCTGGAGTTCATTGCAGTCCCCGAGAGAGAAGGGGTGAGATGATGACAACAGACTTACCTTCTCTGGTCCCAAGCATTCCAGTCTGAGGGAATCAGAGTTTTAATTCGGCTAAACCTAGCACTCAGGGTAGAGACCTTGGGGCAAAGATCAAATACAGAAGAGCATAAGCCCACACTGTCCTCAGTGCCAAGCAAAAGACGAAGACACAGAGTTTGGCTGCCTCCTGCCACCCTCCTAGAGCTCACTTCTCCCACTTCCTCCTATTAGTAGCAGTGAACCCCAGAAGAAAGTGCAGCAGCTGAGTATCAGGTTAAAAAGCAGAATATCTACAACTCTTGAGAGCTGGGGAGATAGCTCCTGAGCAGCAAAATCCAGAGACAGGAAGAAGTAGTAGGGGCAAGACAGCTGTGAGCTGGCAGCGGCCACTATCCAGTCATCATTTGGAGTCACAAACACAGCTGCTGCCTCCTCTAATACATCCCGCCTCAACCTACCCCAGATAAAATCAGCAGGGGCAGCTGAAACACAAAGGTGCTGCTGCTTCTGGCTGCAGGGGCACCATTGGAGTTTCACAGACTCAAAGCCCCATGGTCCACAATATCCTCTCACAAAGATGGTGCACTGATACCAAGGTAACTGGGTCAAAAAGGAGAAGCCCACATCATAGGAAATCACCAACTGCGAGAGTAAGAGATAACACGAGAGGAAAATAAAATGCTCCATTAATATCAGCCAGAAAGCAAAAGAAAGATCGCTTCATATCCACCTGCTACAGAATCTACTCCTGTAGATGTCCAGGAAAAGAAACATGTTAATTGCTATGAATGACCAAGGGAACAAAGCAACTCGGAAAGAAAATGAAAAATCTCCAATTTAAAGACATGGAAAGATGTGACTTAAATGACAGAATTCAAAACTGCAGTTCAGAAAAAACTCAATGAGATGCAAGAAAAAACTCAGATAGGCAGTTCAATGAACTCAGAAAGGAAATCTGCTAAGATTTAACAAAAAGCAAAATTTTAAAGAACCAAATAGAAATTCTGGAGATGAACTCAATAAAAGGGATGAAAAATGAAACAGCTAGCTTAAGAAACAGAGCTGACCAGATGGAAGAAAGAATTAGTGATATCAAAGATAGAAACACAGAAATGACACAGATCAAAGAAGAGAGACACTTGAGAGTTAAAAGAAATGAAAAAACTTCACAGGTATTATCTGGTTTCAGGTCACAAATAATGGGTATATCAGAAGAAGAGAGAGAGAAGCTCACAGAGAGTTTATTTAAATAAATTCCCAAACCTATAGAAAGAACAAGACCTTCAAATTCAAAAGCAAGCATAACACTTAACTACCTCTATTCTAACAGGCTCCTCCAAGGCACATTACGTTAAAGCTGTCAAATACCAATGACAAGAAAAAATTCTCAAGGCACCCAGGAAGAAGACTGTAACTTATAAAGGACAGCCTGACTCTCATCAGACTTTTTAGCAGAAACTCTACAAAGCAGGAAGGAATGTAATCAAATACTCAAACTATTGAAAGAGAAAAACTACCAGCCAAGAATAATTTATCCAGCAAAATTATCCTTTAAATATAAAGGAGGAATAAAGACCTTTCCAGATATACAGTAGCTGAGGGAATTCTGTAATGCACAAGGCTTGCATTACAGAAAATACCGAAATAGGCTATTCAAACTGAAACAAAGTCAAAATAAATACAGATAATTCATGATAACAAAAATATAGATGAGAAGGGCAAGATGGCAACCGGGGAGGAGGTCCCTAAAGCCTCTCCCAGAAAACACAATTGAAAGGCTGTCCAGGAGCAAAGAAAGAGGACCCTGTCACGACAGCTGAGAAATCCACCCATCCGAAGAAAACACCTGAAGGTTGGAGACAACAGGGCAAGAGGGAGAGAAGGGAGGGAACAGAGACAGATTGTGACAGGACCCCACTGCTGCTATCCAGGACCAGCACAGTGCACGGGAGGGGAAGGCCAAAAGGCGACAAGAGTGAAAGCCAGTCAAAGTGGCAGAATAGTAGGAGACTGTGGGGGAGCTGGGCCTTAAAGTAGCATGTTGGGGACAGAGTTTGGGGGCCAGCCTCTAAAGCTCTTGAGTAGCAAGAGGGCTGAGAGAGGACTCTGAACAGCTCAGGCCAAGATGGGGCCCCAGAGATAGCACCTCCGCACCAGAAGCCCTCGGGGCCCACGGCACGTGCGTGCACGGCTCCTCCGCAGGGCCATGGTTCCTGGTTCCTGGAGAAGGCGAGTCGGCTGCATTTGCACAACCGTGACATCAAGCCTACAGCTTTGGACTTGTGGATCGCGTGCACCTGGCGCCCACATGTGGTTCGAGCCTGCAACTCCGCCTCTAATGGCTGGTTGCTGGAGCAGGCCTTGGAAGAAAGGTGGAGTTAATAGCATTCGGCCCAGCCAAGTAGAGCAGCCTTGGCCCACATCCCCAAACTTCCTCAGCATAAGGCAGTCGATGGAGCTACCCCAGTGCATTTTTTGTTGACCTCTCCCCTCTCCTACAGCCTCCTCAATGAACTCCAGGAAGGGGAGCGACTCCCAGATAGAAGCACACCTCCTCCAAACAGGGATGGAGACCAGACATAAGGCCTAAACACCCCCATCTCTCCCAAAACTTGGCTCCCAGTGCCACCTAGTGTCTGCCCTACAGCAAGACACCACAAAAATACTAATCAGGGCTCATGGGCTCTGCAAAACATAATGCCAAAGAAGAAAAAAGCAGCAGACAGTATGAATTCCTTTGGATCTAAAGCTGCTCAGAAAGAACATGAAAAATATCCAGAAGAGGGTTTCAAAGACCTAGAATTTTCTTTTTTTTTTTTTTTTAAATTCATTTTTATTGTTAGACTTATTGGGGTGACATCTGTTAGCAAGGATTACATAGGTTTCATACAATTCTACAGTGCATTGTCAACTTGATGTATAATAAGTTTACCACCTAATGTGACTTCTCTTTCCATCACCTTATATTTAGATTCCCCCCCTCCTCTCCCACCCCCTCCCCTTTCTCCCCTCCCTAACCCACTCGTCCCCAAATAAACATTAAACTATTGATTGTGTCCATGGGTTATTTGTTTGTTCATTTCTTTTTTTCTTTGCTTTCAGTTTTATATTCCGCATATGAGTGAAATC
>PVJL010019895.1:0-13013 GCA_004026885.1 Lyroderma lyra
AAAATAAAATCCAACCATTTCTATATCTCAAACTAAAGCAAGTATAATAGAAGCAATAGTTTGAGCAGAAGGTGTCTCGGGCCCCAAGCTTTCCCAGTGTACCCCTGCTTTTTCTAGAATTAGTGGGCTCACTTTCTTTTCTCTTGAAATACCTTCTCTAACAATGTGTAGATTCCTTACCATCCTGCTTACACTCATAATTTGTACTTGCAATTTTTTCTTGCCTTTTCTCAATTAGTAATTTTTCCTTTCTCAATTGAATCGTTCAATTAGCAAACACGTCATAAGCTTAGAATGTCTTCGTGTGTGTGTGCGCATAGTAGTAGTAGTAGTAGTAGTAGTAGGTATTCAGTATATATTTTTTCCTAATATGATGTGACACATTATAAAAGTAGGGAATGATTGGGAATGATTGTAAGCAGAGGCAACTCTACACAATTTTCCTAGAAGAAAAAGAAATGGGAAAAAAAGGCTTTCACCATTAATTTACCAATAGTGATTTTGCTTTGCCCTGTATACACAAAATACCTATAGAATGATTGGCTCAGAAACCTGTGCTATTTTCTGCTCAAATACAAACCATCTGCCTCTGACTTATATATTGGTATAGGTAGTAACCTATTATCATTTTCTTATTCTTTCATCTCAGGTGCATGTGTATGTGTGTGTGTTTGTGTGTGTGTATGTGTGTGTGTGCGTGCGCGCGCATTGGAACTCAGTGACTTTATTGATCTTTCCTTCTATCTGGCCTAGGTAAGAAGCACTCCAGTCATCTTCATAAGCTTTAATTGCTAAAAGCTCAAAGCAAAGGAAACTTAATCCATTCACTCCTAGACAACTTCTTGAGACTTACATGAGGTGTGATAAAAAAGAATAATACAGTGATGGTGAATGCTCCTGTTGACTGCCATCCAGTGGAAAAGCAGGCATCTTTCGATATGGGAAGTGGCACATCAAACCTTAGTAATAGCATGTGACAAATTTCCACTTACTTAGTGCAGTCAATTGGTTGTGAGCTATGGTTGAAAGGTGTATTTTAAAGTGTGCCATATATCATGGATCATGAACAATGCATTAACATTAATTCCTGTCAAATAAAGACATTACAGTGTGTCCTTATCCACTTTATTCACTGGATCTGGCACCATGTGACTTCTGGCTCTTCCCCAAAGTCAAAATGACCAGGAAAGGTAAACATTTTGAATCGAGGTAGCCACGACAGTGCAAATGAAAACATGAAAGAGGACTGCCAGAACTGCTTCAGAAAGTGGTAAGAATGATGGAATAAGTGTGTTCAAAGTGAGGGGGCATATTCTGGGGGGGATTGATGGCAATGTGTCTTTTACTGTACTAACATTCCCCATATTTTTTATCATACCTCCTACAATTTTGAAAATCCCCAAACAGAAACATTTAAGGTCTGCACGTAAAGGAATATGAATATACTACAACTCCATGAGTACTGCATTTAGTCCTTAACAAATGCCTTGGCATTCATTCTTAGAAATTTACAAAGACACTTGTCTTATAACGAGTTAGAATAATTTTCCCAAAGCACAAAGCTGTTACAAGATGACGTCCCCATCAGTACAAACAAGCTGTTAATAACTTCTGAATGGCATCTCACTTACCAAAATAATAAGGTAAAAGCACTGTTTCCACGCCTACAGTTGAAAACAATTGAACTCTTCCAAACTCCCTCTACTTCTATCACCTTTCCCCAAATCCCATTCCATATAATCCCAATGATAACATCAGCCTGGGGGTCCCCACCTGAGTCCAGTTTCAAACTTTGTGCGACTGTAAACACTGTGGTAGCCATCACATCTCTCCTCTGTCTCCCACTGCATGCCCAACACCTGCATACAGTAGGTGCTTACAAATGACAGAGATTTCTAACCTCTCTCCTATTTCTCAGCTATAAAGGAAATATCCTTACCTTTCCCGCCAATCAGAGCTTTTTTGGTGAGCAATAACTGACTAAAAGCCTGAGAGTAAAATAGGGCTGATAATTGTGAGGGCAAAGTCTAGAACTTTGATGGCAGTGGCTGTCTTAGTTTAAGTGCTGCGGAATGTAATGGGCCAGAGACAAGCACCGAAAACCACATGAATTGAAATTACACGTGCTCCAAGGCTGTGCCTATTAATTTCCGAGGCTGACCTTGTTACTCTGATCCCAAGGGGAGATGGCATTTTCAACTTGAGCCCAAGGATAAAGCCGAAGGATAACACTTCACAATCCTTTGCCATTAGGAATAACTACATGGACAAGTATGAGCAGTAAACACCACCTACCTGAAAGAGGTACCCCACCCCTCTTCACTATAAGTTCTTTCAAACAATGAAAATGCATTAGTTTTATACAATTTTAGTAACTACACATAGTGTTAATGTTGGACTGTTTTATTATGAGTCAATCTGCCATCCCTTGCACCTCCAGGCTCTTGTCACTCCGGGATTGCCTAGGTTTCCACCCTTCACCCCAGGACGGAAGGTCAGAGCATAGCAGGGAGTAACGGCCGATTAGAGGAAACGCTTCGCCACTTCCTACCTCACCGCCCAGTTAGCAGAGAGAAGCCGGCTCTCACGTCCTCGGTAGCGCCTGACCCTCCGACTGCCAATTAAGCAGAGGAAGGGCAGAGCCTATCAGTAGCTTAGCAACCAGCACAGGCTTCCTGCCCACTGGAGGGGAGCAGCTCTGCAGCTGCAATTCCGGCCCGATTGACGTTCATTGGGCCGAGCAGTTTCCTTCCTTCACCGGAAGAGGAAGATCCGACAATTAGACTTACCCTTGGTCTAGTTGTCACGGCGTAGCCTCATAAAACTCAATTGCATAAACTTCGGGAATAGAACACAATTCCCAAATTAGAGAGCCTGTGAAATAGCAGTTCGGGTTCACGGGCCTCGCCCTCTCCCCGTGCTTCCTGTAGCCTACCTGCCCCTTTGCGTCATGCTGTCTCTTCCAAACCTCTCTGGTAGAACTGAGGCAGAGCGACGAAAGAGAAGCAATAAAAATACGTGAATTTAAATTTTAAAAAGTTGAGTGGTTTTTCCCTTCATTGTTGTACAGGATATTCTAAGAAATAGCTTTCTTTAAAACTGTATTTGAAGAAAATTGCAAGGCAGTATTTGAGGGTACATGAACTGTTCCAAATGGACTCTATGGTAGACATCATTCTAGAAAATGTTTCCCATGACACAGGATTCAACGCAGCTTTGCAACAAATGAAAGCAAATATATTGAACTATTTTTTACTTTGCTGCATACATTTTTTTAGAAATATTTATGCCGTTTGGTTTTGGAAAATTTAGCATTGTGTTTAAGATTTTTTTTCTCATGCACAGTAAAATGCTGTTCTCTGAAATATATGACAAATGTACTTTTTATTAGATAGTAGACTTCAAAAGCAACAGAATTTATTTTAAGATTGTGCTATAATCTTAAACATATTCTAAATTTTGGCTGAAATAAAAATGATTTATTCTAGTAACTGACAAATAGAAAACTTTTGTGTTGAATAATGATTTGCAAGCATGCAATGGAGATAACTTTGATTAAATTTCCATATTGTAATGTTGCCAATTTTTCTAAAAATGTCTATCCTTTCCAGGTCCTGACTCTAGGAACTAGGCAGTTGCTTCTCTGCTCACAAATAAGATACTTAGCGTATATAAACAGTGGTTAACTGTTGTTTGGGAATTGTGGTTGTTATTCAAATGGTCAACTTCTATGAGTAAATTAATTGAAAAATATTTTATCAATAATAAGATTTGTTAATGTTGATGCTCTGCTTTTTCATTACTAGAGAAATAGTACCTTGGTTTATTAAAGTTCTTTTCTCCCATGGAAAATATGCAGTGTGTAGTACACAATCAGATTGTTTAACCTCATTTCCTGCTTCCTCGTTTTACGCAAAGATCGAAACAAGAGTGAGAGATGAAGAAAAATGAAACATGGAATGAGGTAAAAATTGACCATAACTTTAGTCAGTTTGGATTCAGTCTATTGGTACCTTAAAATTGTTTGCCTGAAAGAAGGAAAGAGGCATTTTATCTACTGGCTTTCATCCCCCATTGGTCAAAGGTAGGCTGACCAGATATACCATTTTAAACTGAACAGAAGACAACAGTATTGTTTCATTTCAAACAGTACATATGGTCAGCCTAGTCTCACTGGACTACATTCAAGGTTGTCAGTCGGCTAACCACACGTACCATTTGAAATGGGACAGGACCTTTGTTTTCTGTCCTGTTTAAAATGGTACAACTGGTCAGCCTAGTCAAGGGTAGCTCCAAGAGGTGTTAAGTTTACTAAATTTCTAGGCTTGCTTAAGCATCTGTGCCAAGCAGATTCTCTTCATTTCCTCGGAAAAGCCTGGGGGGAAAACAGAGATTCTTAGCAGCATTGAAGCAGGATGCTTTCAGGTACACTTCTGGGAAGCTAGTTGCTACAGCTGTAGTAAAGGTGAGCTAAGAGGTCTTTACAGTAAACACAAGAAGTGTCCTAAAAGAGAGGTACCTCTCTTTTCTACTCAGATCCACTTAATGAGTTCCATTAAGTCAAACACTTCCCAAAGTCTTCAAGGAAGAGCCCAGTACTGTCTATTCTGAAGCCTTAATACGGACGAGTTAGCAGAACTGCTTAGACCTTAGTTGCTCTATGTTCATTGAGCCATGGTTGCTACAATGGCACATTCACAAATAATACTGGGAGTGAATGCACTTTGGAATGCCCTAGTGAATGCCTTGGTTCAAAAAGTAATCCTTCTGGCCCTCATTTGCAGCAGCAAGCCTAGCTCCTTTTGGTATTCAAACTGCATTACCGCCATCACCCCTCCTACCCGACAATGGTATAACAACTCTTCTTGTTTGCCCATTCACGAGCATGAAAGCACAAAGTGGCCAGGCCCTGCTCTCTTAATCAGTGGAGTCTCTTCTATGGGATGTGACAGGACAAATTGGTCAGTGTGGAGAGGCTACACCTGAGTTATTCAATCAAACACTAATCTAGGTGTTTCTGGTAGTTATAGATATGATCAAAGTCCCTAATGACTTGACTTTAAGTAAGAGTGATCATCCTAAATGATCTGGGGAAGCCTGAATCAATCACTTAAAAAGCCTAATAGCTGCGGTTTCCTTGAGGAAGAAGAAATTCTGCCTGTGAATGGTCTGCCCTACAGGTTCCTGACTTTGAGATTTGCCTAGCCAGTGCTTATAATCACTCAAGTCAATTCATTGCCAAACCCTGCCTCCTTCTCTCTTTCTCTCTCTCTCTCTCTCTCTCTCTCTCTCTCTCTCACACACACACACACACATTTTGTTTCTCCTACTGGTTCTGTTTTCCTGGTTGGATCCTGACAGAGCCAGCTCTGTCTCTTCCTGTCTCTGAATTGCCTATTGTCTGGTACGTTGTTTTAATGAGTGTTATACTTGGGCAAATCTGTGATTTGTCACAATTTGTAATCGGAGCTCTTTTACATGCTTTATAAAACTGATAACTTTTTATTCCCTTCTATCTTGCATATTTTAACCTGGAAGATAACAAATTTCCATAAATTCTTGCTAAGGTATTAGCTGGACTTGTGATAGACACAATGCTCACTTAAAAGACTTCAAATGTAACTAAGAAACTTTAACTAAACATGAGTCAAATTTCTAAGGAATAAAACTAAAATGATAAGATGACAGATTTAATATTTTTATGTTAGCCATTTCTTTTGCACAAAAGCAATAAGGAATTAATTAACTATCCCTTTGGAACCAAAGCCACATCAGTGAGTAATGGTACTTCAAATTAAAATTGAGCATTTTAAAACTGAAACATTCCATGAGTTAAATATTCTCTACTTAAATATGATCAGCTACTATAAATCCCACTATTTCTCTCCCAAGACCCATAATTAAATAATAGGTCTCAAGCTAATGGTATTAATGCAAAGAAAGAATATATTTATGGGCATTTAATGTCACTGAATGATAGAAGATGGAGTACTTTAAATTTAGCTAATTGATTTGACATAATTAATTTATAAGTTGAAATAAAATAAATATCTTCTATTAAATCCTAATGCTTTTATTTATTTTGTATTATAGTATTTTATATTATTTACAAATTACTATATATGCACACATACATAAAATCTCCCACAAAATTGAATTAATCTCAAAGAACTAAAAGAATATCTGTATTTGTCAATATGGGTTCCTATAACAAACTGTTCCCCATATACTAGTTGCTTAATAAAGCAGAAGTTAATATTTCAGTTGTGCTACACATACCATGTGGGTTAGCAGGTCATTTTGCTCACTTAGAGCCCTTCCTGATAGAGACTCCACCACCTTGAACACATGGCCTCACTATAACTTACCATCTTGTATCTCATCATTTTATGACTAACTGTACTTTCTCCAACATGTAAGCTTGCTATAACCTCAGTAGGGTAAGAGAGAGAATGGTGAATTGTGCATACCATTTCATTACCTCAACTCCAGTATGACACATATCACTCTTGCTCACATTTCATTGGCTAGAAATAATCACATGACCTTATTCAAAGTAACTGAAATATATACATGTTAGTGGGCAAATGGTGTGTGCTTGTTGAGTACCTCTTAATGTTTCCAATATTCCTTTGCTCTCTATTCTTACACACAGGAATCACTCAACTTCTCCCAAAGAAGTAAACTCCAAGGTCTTATCAGTCATTTCTCCTGCTCAAAGTACAGGGTCCTTATTTATTATTTATGTATTTTTAAACAATCCAAATAATTAATTCACAGTATTTCAGTTTCTCTAAAAGTAGAAAATACAGCAATAGCTGTAAAAGTCCAAGATACATTATGAATTTACACATTTATACAGCTTGCAATAGAGTGGACTTCAAGTGTTAAAGTGATGCCAATTAGATTTACACAATAATTTTTTATAAAGTTATGATTATTAAAAAATGAAAAATAGGAGTTCCCTGGTGGTATAGTGGCTAAGGCTTCAGCGTTGTCAATGCTGCGGCCTGGGTTCGATTCCCAGCCAGGGAGCCACCCACATATAATAATAATAAAAAAAAAGTATTGAAAAATGAAAAACATCAATTATACCAGGAGGACACAGTAATAAAATGGTAAGAGGGGGGCATCAAACATAGGTTGGTAGAAATAGTTCCCCCACACTGATGATTTGATTAGAGTGCAAGATGATATGTGAATTAGTTTACATTGATTGTCCTTTCTTCTGCCACATAATAACCTTCATGAAACGGTAAATTGCTATTATCACAGAGCACTTCATGGTGAATTAAGGTTTTATTTGTTTGTTTTGGTATATCAGTGGCTGAAATGAAATAGATGACTCAATTAACTATTGTTTCATACAAACTTGAGAAAATACATGAGCTGTCCAACAGTCATTTTTGCCTTTGAGGTTTCTTCAAAATTGAAGCTGGGAAAGAGCAGCAGAATGACCAATGAGTAAGATTTTAAATTAGTGAAATGGATACGATTAACATCGATTCATTGTGTGACTCACAATCCGCAGCTGGAAACAATGCTCTGTGGAAAATGTAGATGAAACTGTTTTAACTTTTTCTTTATAATGTGAAGGAGTTAAATCAATCCATCAATAAATAGAAATCATCAATTCACCCAGTTATTGAATATAATGTAAATGCAAGTTGCATTAATATTTTCAAGGTATTAAGCGTCAGTATGTAAGATAACATATAAGAAAAGTATTGTTTTATGCCTTTTTCCATCAACATTAAACAAACATTAACTATCATCACAGATAAGTATTAGGCCACAAACAAATTTACTGTGTGGTGGTACCTTACAGATATCACATAGGCAAAATTAGACTTCATTGAAGATTGGACTTGAATATACAATCTCCATTTTGAAGTTATGTTGAAATTCCCAGCATAATTTTTATCTCTATATTATGTCTCATAACAGTAAATTTATTTAATGTATTCTTTGTTCTTACTATAAACATCACTAGACAACTACATCCTATGTTAAATACATGGGATTCAAGTTTAGAAAAAGCCTCGTGGGACCCAGTTGCCTTCTCTCCAATGCCAGCCCATTGGGCTTATCCTTCCTACCAAGGAAATGACAAATGACAGCCAGCATTTACAAAGGCGTGGGAATAAAATTATTACTGCAAGACAGAAAGAAGACTCACAATGAAATTATGCTAAGAGTGAATGCTGCTTATCTGGTTTTGTCCCCCATAAGACACCAAAAATTAAAATGCAGTAAGTGGGTAAGGCTTGTTTGATTCCTGTGTGCCTTGTGAAGGGGCAAAGTGTTTTTTAACTTCAGATAACAAAACACATTTCATAACCAGGGTTAACTACATCTAAGAAAAATAGATTATTCATTAAAAAAAAACAAACAGCAAAGCAAGAAACAAAAACTCTAGGCAGATGGATAAACTATATTAAATACTCTTATACATAGCAACATACATACACACATATATATGTGTCTCTATATCGTCTATATCTACACATCTATATCTGTCTATAAGCTAAAGAAATTCACATATCAAACTGTAGTTTCTTATAATAATGCCATAGACTGGTGAAGGGAACAGTCTACAACATATTTGATTGGTAAAGATGCTTTCCTATGGGTTTCAGTTTGTTCTTGTTATAGGAAATCTGGTCTGCTGTCTGTGTTGGAATGAGCACATTTTCTTCCCTTTTGTATTTCACCAGAATCTCATCACTCAGATGAAATTGTTACATGTGTTTGCTCAGAGCTTGGACCTGAAGTACCATTCCTCACTACCCTGACCAGGCTCCACCAGATCTGGCTGAGGCACACTTTTGCTGTGTCTCACTACTTCAGGCGCTTTCTGAGGGTTTATGTCATTGTTGTTTTTCTGCTCTGAAAGGTGCTTTATGCCCTGACAGATATTGTTCTCTTTCAATATTTTTTTGCAGACGTCTTACCAGCTAAATCCTGCTGCGTCCTCCATCTAAAACAAATCTCTTCCTATTTTGTTTTTTCGTTAGATTCCTTCATGTCACATCACGACAAATATTTATTTAGTGGCCTCTGTGCTTTTGCTAGTTTCATTCACTAGAATTTCAGTTCCATGACGGCAGGGATCTTTTGTTTGTCTTATCATGCACCCTCTGACACAAAGTGTAGGCTCCATAAACCATCTGCTGATTAAGCGATTAGTATCATCGTTGATGTACCTTTATGTAGATATACTCAGTGAGTTAGCCAACTTAGTGAGCTGGCCTTGTTTGTAACCCATATCTGAATTTCTGTGGGACTGTGGCTGGGTGTATATCACAGAGGGGTTTTTCAAGAGGGAAGGATTTTTTTTACCACCATATCAATGCTGGCAGTGTTTTTGCACCATCATATCAATTTTTTGCCTCCAGTAAGGGTAATGTAACCTGCCAGGAAACAATCATCACCTACAGGAAATTCTCTGAACAAGTCAGGTACATAGCAAACCATTCCCAGAACTGAGTGGCCAGGTCAGTAAAAGGCATCTGGACAGAGAACTCACACTGGGTGGTGAACATATAATGCAACACATAAAAGAGAAACTGTAGAATTGTACACCTGGAACCCATGTAATCCCGTTAACCAATGTCACTCCAATAAGTCTAAAATATAATTTTAAAAAATTTAAAAAACAGAAATCTGGGAAGGGCAGTGACAGTACTGATAACCACCCATTGGGTTGAATCAATAATGTAACTTAAAAAAAGCAATATCCTTTGACAAATTCTCATTAACTGCATTTCTTTAGGATACTATTGAGACTAAGAATTTATGAAAACTTTAAACCAAACTGATACCCATCAAATAAAAAAGAAATTACCATGTGACCTTTAGTAACAAAAAGTGCATTTGGTTTCATTTCTTTGGTAGAAATTTCATAACCCATTTGGAGAATAAAATATGATGCATGTTTATTAGTCAATAAATATGACTTTGAAGGCCAAAAAGTGTGCCCAAGAGTGCTCAGATACTCTTAAGAAGTGATTTTTTCTGTTAAAAATTCCTGATATGATACTTGGAACACTTGAGTCTGGCTAATGGCAAGGGACTCAGTTCTTTGATGAAGGAATTCAGATCTGGATATTGTCACCACACAAAAAAACACAAAAAAAAACAAAACAAAAAAATATGATCCTCCAATATTTCAGTAGGAGGAAACCAGTGCTTTGGACATGATGTTCTGTTCTCTTAAAGGAGCATATTATAAGTTGTAGAAAAGAAATGTCTGCTCCAGATTTGTTTCTAAAATGCTTTAATTCTTTATTTCAATTTCTGTATGCAATGTCTATGCTTAAAAGAATATTAGAGCTGGGATAAGTGATACAACTCTGATGGTTTGGGGTTGGCAAGATGAGAGATTTGTCTTTAATCTGGGAACAAAAGATGAGCTCTTGAAATTAAAGGTGGTATAATCTGTACTAATTATAAGAAAAAATGATTTTCAAATAATTTTCTCTTAGCACATGTATTTTTCTTTCGGAAGACAAATTTTTATCAAACACGTCTACTGTTTTGATTAAAATCATCTGGCAACCCTCAGTTTTAGCTGCCATGGGGAGAAAAGATGAAAAGCATTATTTTTGAAAACACCTTCTATATTAGAAGACCAGGATCCCACATCTTTAGAAGTATGAAGTCAATGTCAAGTAACATAGTTGTTCTATTGAAGTCCTCGTATAGTACTTTCCATTGGGTTAAACTTGCTTCTAGAGAAGTAGGTGTTTATTTATCTTGTTCTCAAGACCCCTTTCCAATCTTGATAATTTTAAATTACAAAAATACACAAGTAACACATTACGTGATCAACCATAGTCATGACATCATCACAGGTCACGTAACCTCTCAAAAATTCCACTGCACACTTGTAAGAAGATGAAAGAGCACAACACGAACTATATCTCAGCATTATTTTTTAAAAAGAACAGTTTGTACTCAGAGATCTACTGAAGTACTCATGGGGTTTTCAAGAACCCTATGTGTGATTAATTAGATAAAAAAAAAAAGTCTAAGGGATTGACTAGAAGATAGGAATTAACTTTTGCTCAACATTATTTCTCTTTTTTAAGTTAGCATAACAGAACTATTATAATTATTATAGCAATAAGTATTATTTAGCAAATAATGTAATATGGTATCATATATCAGGGTATATATTCATCTTCTCCCAATATTAGCTTATGTTTTCTTGCTAAACTATTTCTACTATTATTTGTTGTTAATAGCAAAAATCAATATTCAATGGAATTAAAGGCCACTTATTGAAATTAAAGATAATTATCCAGGTTGCTTGGATATTAGTTAATATTTCTTAATCAGAAGTATTAATTCTAAGCAAAATCATTTAAATACATGCTGTTTGAAACACTGAATTGAGACATACACTGTACCTGTTTTCAAAGGTTTTCAGGTTATGTATGCACGAATACATAAATAACTGACACGAGATGGATTATGTTCAATACACATCTGCTTGTACTATCAGGAAAATATTCTGGAAAGAGTAAACTTTTAAATGTGAACTACATTAATCATAAAATAAGATAGCTGCAATTTAGTAGTTCTTGTAAAAAATTTGCGTTCTTATTAATGTTCTTGATGACTCATCATTTTTACACCCTAGCAGACTTATTTTTATAAGACATTGGAAACATACCATAAATTCTCTATCTTTGTTTTTGAATGTTTATATTGTTCAGATAATCATAGGAAAAGGTAGAGACCTTCAAAAGCATCCTGCCCTTAGGTGTACAAGAGACAGATTTAATTTAGGGATAAGGTAGGACTGAAAGTCTAAATGCAGGCAATACTTACTCAGTATGTTACTCATAAAATTCAGGTAGTACAAAACAAAGGAATGTTCACTGGACATAGAGTTCAAAGGTTATTTATCTAAGCTATGCCAAAAAAATGCAGTAAATAGTTTCTAATGAAACATAATGAGAATTAAGTCTGGCATTTTTAACAAAAATGTGAACTGAAACATTCCCTTAAAGTTTATGCATAAATGACTACATATTGAGTTTCAGTCACATCCAGATAAAAATATGAGAATTTGAAGATCCAACAATTACCTACCTTTAAGTTGGTTTTGTTTTAAATAATATGAATATTCATTTAACAAATTTTCTAAAGGAGTCTACATTCTTTGATATATCTTAGAGAAGATCAGTTTAATTTTACAGAACACGTTAACATTCTAAAAGAAATTCAATATATACTATTAATATGTATACAACAGGCATCTGTTGAGATCTGGACGGCAATCACATTGTACTTAAAATTTACAAATCCCTTCATTACACATTTTCATTAACCCTCACTAATTCACTGAAATGTAGGTATTTATTATTATTATTATTATTATTATTATTATTATTATCAGTCCTATTGTAGTTTTGGGGAGACTCAGACTCAGAAAAACTGTGACTCACCGTTAAGTCACAGAGCAATATGGCCCAGGTCTTCCAACTTTCTTGTCAGTATAATCTCTCCCATCACACCACAACTTTGTCTAAATGAAGTGACCAATATACTCTCCCTCCTGGTTCTCTTACCCGCTTATGAAATAAAGGATTAAATCTTGTTTAACATCATCAGCATTCTTATTAAAACCTGTAACCTAAGCAGTCAAAGAAGAAGACTTTCAGGTCTCTCTCCTGGAAATCTTTGCTTACTTAAGATTAAGTAACTAAATAATAATTCAAATACATTCACTAATAACTAAACATGCATTTTTTATGTGTGTGGCAAACCAGATATCAAAAGTTTCAATTGAAAAATGTGTTTAAATAAAGGAGCAAAAAACATACAATGGGGAAAAGACAGCCTCTTTAGTAGGTGGTGCTGGGAAAACTGGAAAAACATATGCAAAAGAATGAACCTGAGCTATGAACTCTCTCCATATACAAAAATTAACTCAAAATGGATTAAAGACCTTCATATAAGACCTGCAACAATAAACTGTATAGAAGAAGACATAGGTACTA
>PVJL010019896.1:0-13021 GCA_004026885.1 Lyroderma lyra
GGCTTTATGACATTCTCTAGGGTTTTACATGTTTTGTAACATGGTCACTTTTTACCAATTACCTGTAAGGTTCTGTCTGTCTCAAGAGACTTTTACAACCTCATTCAACATAAGGGATTATCATGTAATGACCTTGCATAAAGTCTGAAAGGGCAGGGCCCGTGTCAAGTGAGGCATTTCTAGCCTCAAACGAAGCCACGACAAGGACTCTGTACTCCTCCACCCTAAGGATCCAGGGCTCCATACCATATTCACTCCCATCATAACACAGGCAGGTAACACTATGCCCTCTGCTTGCCTGTAGGAACAGAAGGAAAATCAGGATTAGGCTAAAACACAGAGAGTACATTAAAAGGGAGGAGGTGCCTTGTGCATCTACAAGTGCTACAGAAGGATATCAGAGACAACTTATTTTTTAAAAAGAAAAAAGTTGCAAAATAGTGTATATTCACTCAATAAATGTTTACTAAACATCCATTACAAGCCTTGCACACATTCTAGGCCTTTGGGTACTGCAACAAACAATAGGAATAAATCTCTCACCTATGGAACTTATACTCTACTGGGGGTAGATGAATAAATACAATATGCACACAAATTCTTTTTTAGATGGTGAGAAGTGGTATGGAGAGAAATAAAGCCAGAAAGGGTGGGGGGGATGGTTTATAATTTTCAATAGGGTGGACAGGAAAGGCCTCACTGAGAAGGTGACCTTACTGCTAGCGTGAATGCACAGGGCTGTGCATGCAGAAAAAAACCTCTGGAGCAGTGGTTCTCACCCTTCCTAATGCCGCGACCCTTTAATACAGTTCCTCATGGTGTGGTGACTCCCATAAAATTATTTCCGTTGCTACCTCATAACTGTAATTTTGCTGTTATGAATTGTAATGTAAATATCTGATATGTGTTTTCCGATGGTCTTAGGCGACCCCAGTGAAAGGGTCATTCGACCCCCAAAGGGGTCGCGACTCACAGGTTGAGAACCGCTACTCTGGAGGGATGCATCATTCTCGTCCTGAAGGAGCTAAACAAGGTACCTTCAGAACCAGCCAAGTGAGCATCAAATGATTTTGGAGGGTCCCTAAATACCCCTAGTATTCCCCTGCCTGCTTTTTAAAACCCAAAATTCCCTTCATAATGGGAAGAAAACCAATTCCATACTATCTAAAAGAAATACCTGATGATTTCAGAAAAGCTAGCACAGGGAGTTGCCTGGTGGTGTAGTGGCTAGGCTTCAGCACGCTCAACGCTGCGGCCTGGGTTCGATTCCCAGCCAGGGAACTACCACCCACCTCCCAAAATAAAGCTAGCACATAGTGCTCCAATGTCACCCAGTAATTATGGAAGAATATGGCCATGACAGCACTTTGCACATTTACAGGTGAAGGGAGGCCTAAATTCTAAGAAGACATGGGATCACTGAGTCAGGAAGAGCAAAAGTGGATAGAGGTGACAGGCAAACATCTGAGACGGCACTTAGTCCAAGCTCAGTTACCCACAACTGGTATAGAACATGGAAAAAGCTAACCATGGTGTTCATATCCTGTGGCTGAAACACATGCAATTCCAGTACATAACTTTATAGTTTGTATGAAATCATTTAACAGTGACAGAACACCCTGGATATTCACCAATTGTGGCAGCACTGTGCTGAATCCTTGCTCAATTTGGACCATCCACTAGAGTGGAGCTACAGAACAGGGTTTCTCAAATCCGTCTCCCATATTCTCAGGCACCAGAGTTTTCTATGTGAAGATAGATTACTTTTTCAATCAGTAATCACATTTCAACTGAGTTCTGCCTCAAAATTTCAGTGCTAGTGTTAACATCTGAGTTATGAATTAGCACCAAGCACTTCTATTTTACTTTTTATGATTTTATTAAAATATAGCTAACACACAGTATTATATTAGTTTCATGTGAACACCACAGTTCAACATTTCTAAAAGAAATGATCACCATAAGTCCAGAAACCAACTGACACCACACCACAATTATAACATTATTGACTATATTCTCTATGTTGTACATTATATCCTCATGATTTATTTGTTTTATATCCAGAAATTTGGACCTCTTATTCCCTTCACCTTTTCTACCCTTTTTTAAATTTTTCACTTACAGTGGACATTCAATATTATTTTGTATTAATTTCAGGTATACAGCATAGTATATACCTGATTGGTCTAAAATATAGTGTCCATACTTTAGACAATTTACATAGTTGTCTATATATATTTACATATAGACAATTATATAAGTGTCTATATATATAAATGTAGACACTTATATAAAGAGGTGTGATCAAAAAATAGTTAACATTTAAATTTTAAAAATTTATTACAGTAAAAGACACACTGCCATTAACTCCCCTCAAAATATTTCCCTTTGCTTCAAAAACACTTATCCCATTGTTTTTGTCACTTTCTGAAGCAGTTCTCTAAATTCTCTTAAGTGTCTTTAGTTGTGCTGTCATGGCTGCCTCAATGTCCTGAATCGATTCAAAACATTTACTTTTCATGGTCATTTTGACTTTGAGGAAGAGCTGGAAGTTGCACAGTGCCAGATCAGGTGAATAAGGTGAATGAGGACACACTGTAATGTTTTGACAGAAATTGCCAGACCACAAGCACTGTGTGACCTGAATCCATTTAAGACCTATGTGTGGGCTAGCTGAATTCAGTTGCACACCAGACGGAAGCAGCATTCTAACTAAGGAAGGACAGGCTAGGGTGGTTGGCTTGGTTTCTAATCAGGAAATCCATTCAGTGATTTCAAATGCTAGAAACATTTCTGTTACTAGATCTGGATAGCACAGTAAAAGTCAGAAATGGGTATTAATTAACAGGCTGCTAATAGGCTAATAATTTTATAAAGTGTCGACCCCAAAAAGAATACAAGGGCTGTCCAGAAAAAATCCAGCCATACATGCCTCTATTTCGCCTATTACATGGCTGGATATTTTCCAGACAGCCTTCATATACATACCCAAAAGGAGCCCTTGTGGTTAACTGTGCTCAAATTCACAACCAGAGTCTAGCAGCCATTGTTTGTAGAGGTGCCTACATTTCAGGAAAAAACCATAAACTGGGCTGCAAAGCCTCCTATATCACGCTCCTGCCATGTAGGTCAACCCTTAATAAAAGAGTTCCTGGGTTTGAAATTCAACCAATAGGACTGAGACTTTCCAAGGCCAATTGGAGAATCATAGATACATCCTCATTTGCATCTTTACCAGCCAATTAGGACAGTGCTTTTTGGATCAATCTATCTGTGAGGATTTGGAGTCCTCATTTACATGAGATCAGACCAATCAGGGATGGCGAGAGGGATGTGAACTCTTCTGTATATAAACCATCTTCACTTTTGTCTTGATGGAACCACATTCCGTTTTCCACCAAAGTCTGCCACTTCCCCAGCTGGTGCTGCCATAACAGCTGAAGCTGCAATTTCAGAGCTCAGTTACAACACTGGCTGAGCTGTAAATCTGAATCTGTTAGTACTGAGGCCTACTTGCCTGGCTACCTGGCTTGGGCCGAATCACAGCTATGATGTTCCATAGCCATATTGTTCAACAACCTTGCTGTTTCACCAGTGAGCTTTCACTGAATAAAGTCTCTCACTGCAGCCCAAACTGAGGGCTCTTGTTGGCACTGACTTGGTGGCAACGACCTTCAGTCAACAAATAAGACTCCCAATGGAGAAATCAAAAGTTTTCAGATATGTGGGTTTGCTTTATAACTACTTTTCATACATGGAGGATGAGAATCTAAGAGGCCAAGCTTGATTCCTAGAAGACCTGTGTCCAGTCAATGATTAGAGAATTTTTGGCTACTTAATGACAATTATAAAATAACCCTGCTTCAGGAGAGTTAACACATCTGAGTGAAACTTCATGCAAAATGGTGGTCAGATCACAAGAAATGATGAAAGCCTGGACTCCATGGAGGTCATGGAACCATTGCAAATACAGTTTTTTCCCTGACTTTTATTAATATTAACTGTTGCTTAATCGATGCCTTTATAATAGACAGAATTTGGTCTGAGACTTCCTTTCATTACAGGAGGGGGCAGTTACTAATCCTCACTCATTTCGAACTTCCTATCTAGCTAATATCCCTCAGCAAACGAAACCTAAAATTTGTAAATCATTGAAGGCTTTTAAGTCAGATAGCCCTCATGTACTTGTGCCAAAATTGACACAGAAATTTTTGCTGAGCCAAGGCTTGGGCCTAACATCATTTTGTGTTCCAGCAACTGTTAACCTCCCCTCCAAGAATCTGGACTTCCCCATTATCTTCAAGGACCTGGGAAAGGATCTCTTTTTCTCCAGGATCTAGTCTTCAGGATCTTTCTTGTGGAGTTTTATGCCCCCTTTCAGGGTATTCACTATCTCCTTTCTCGTAACGTGCTCCCTCAAGGAACCTGGAGTCTTAAAGCAGAAGACAGGAAAAGGAGGGGCTATATGAGGACTGAATGGCAGTAGCAAAACTGTCTCTCAAAAATGAAAGTGATCCTTGCTAACAGATGTCACCCCAATAAGTCTAACAAAAAAAAAATGAATTAAAAAAAAGAAAAGAACCTGGGCGGAGAGGGTGCCAGACATGGCGGCCGTTAGGATGGGAAAGCTGATAGCAATGCCTACAGGTCTGATGTGTGCATCTCTAAGTGTGCATGCAGCCAAAGGGGAGGAATCCAAAAAGCAGCTAGTGAAACCAGAGCATCTCCCCAGATATACTGCACCACCTCTCCGGTCTAAATATGTTGAAGAGCAGCCTGGTAATTTACAAATGGGCTTTGCTTCTATCCGCACTACAACTGGTCGTTACATTGGCTGGTGCAAGGGTGTTTATGTCTTTGTGAAAACTGGGATAGTGGATACAGTACAGTTTGGAAAAGATGCATATGTTTATCTGAAGAACCCACCACGAGATTTTCTTCCAAAAATTGGAGTGATTACAGTTTCAGTATTGGCAGGCTTGATTTCAGCAAGAAAAGGTTCTAGATTTTAAAAAATTGTTTATCCACTGGGACTGGCCACTTTAGGAGCAACTGTTTGTTACCCCGCTCAGTCAGTAATAATTGCTAAGGTAACCAGTAAAAAGGCATATGCTACAAGCCAGCAAGTTTATGAAGCAGTTAAATCATTGTGGACAAAAAAAAAAAAAAAAACAGAAGAGAGTCACTTCCTGAACCTAAAGAACAAATTCAGCTAGGAAGCCCTGCTGAAATAGAAATACCTGCAAAAACAAGTCATGACCGGAATCGCTTAGTGGCTTTGCCGCCAGCAGTCAGCTCTCAAACAAAGACCAGATCAGAGTCTGCCTCAGGTGCTCCAAGTTCATGGATCACGGGCAGTCCCGTCCAGAAGATATAGATATGTACAGCACTAGAAGCTGAAATAGTCTACATACAGAACTACAAGATGTGTGAAATTGCAAGTGATGAAAAATCATGTAATGGGTAACTCTGATGCATAGAGTATAACTTAAAGCAAGTTTTTCCCTTCCACCTCCTGCTATATAGTATGACCAATTAAATAAGTGATTAAAATAAAAACTGAATACAATCCAAACAATATGAAATGATTGGTGAAGAGAAGACGTAGTAGTATTAGGATATATTTGATTACTTTTAAGGGTGTTTATTAAAAAAACAAGAGTAAATATATGAACATTTATGAGAATAAAATCTGAAAAAAGGTGTATGTGCATATATAAATATTTACACATGTACACAAATATATATTTGCTTTACCTTTTTGTAATTCATGTCAGCTAAAAAGAATGATGTGTGGAAGGATGTATTCCCTACCCACCCCCCTTTTTTTCATTTTCCAGAGCTGGAATAAAATATCCATATTTTATGACAAAAAAAAATTAAAATAAAGAAAAAAAAAGAAAAAAAATGAAAGAGAAAGAAAGACATTCTCAGGTAAAGAAAAACGAAAATGTGTCGCCAGCAAAACTGCTGTAAAAGAATGGCACCCACGCCCGACCCCAGCCCCCAAAAAACAACTTTAGATGGAAGGGAAATACTACCAGAGGGAAAACTGGTATTTCAGGAATAAAGGAGAGGCAATACAAATAGTAAACATGAAAATGAGACTATTTTCTCTAAAGGTGTTTAAAATTGTATAACAGCAGAAAGCAAAATTTGTAACACTGACACAGTTTTCAAAGTATGAAGATGTAACAAGAAACAAATACAGCATAACAGGGGGAGCATAAAGGAACCTATGTGGTGGTACTTGATATAGCACAACCTTACTCCTAAATAAGCAAAATTTAAATATGAACACTATAATCCCTACAGCAAATAACTATATAAAGCTACCCAGTCAAAAACCTCAATTGACTAATTAAAATGGATACAAAGAAATATTCAAGTAATCCAGGAAAGGGAAAGAGAGAAATAAAAATATAAGAAAACAAGAAAAAACAAAAAATGAAATGAATAGACCTATATCCAAACATATTAATAGTTATATTAAATGTAAGTGGTCTAAACAAACCAACTAAAGCAGGGGACTAGCAGAATGAATTGGTTTTTTTAAAGACCCAAACATATGGGGTCTACAAAATTATCCACTTCAAATATAATTAAAAGGACAGGAAAAATAAATTATGTCAACATTTTTAAAAATGTGAAGTGGGTACATTAATATCAGAAGAAATAGATTTTGGAGTAAGGCAAAATTACCAGAGATAAAGACATTAAGCATGATTTCAAAAGTCCATTCACCAAGAAGACATAACAATTTTAAATGTAAATGCACCAGAAAATAGACCAAAAAATACATGAAACAAAAACTAACAGAACTAAGTTCTTGTTTGTTATATAACATGCAAACAGCTCGGAATGGAGTAATTTCAGCCTTTCCCACAAGAAAAAGCTGAACAAAATGAAAATCAAAAACTTATTTGTAGATCCATCAGAGAATGAGGTCACAGGGGGAAAAACTGCCCTGGAAAGTAGAGACATGCATATTCAAAGAAGCACCACTTTCCTGGAGAAGAATCCCATGGAACTAGTAACAAGTGGGAGCATGGGAGGGGTAAGTGATGATTGCTGGAGGCCAACTCTGGAGAGATAGGAGAGTTCAAAACTTCTGAGGCCCAGTCTTGGGAGGACGTGGGAGCAATACACTTTCATGAACTTTACTGAAAGAGGAGGCCCTGCCTTAAAAAGTTATCACCCATATCTATCATGCCAGAAACTTCCTAACCAGGTGCAAGGACACTCCCCCTCAATGTCCTCCCAAGGACATTGCCCACAGTAAAGCAATACATCCTAGTTCTTTTTTTCCTGCAAGAGCCCGCCAAGAATTCACACCAATGCATTAAAAACCACCAATCAAAAGGCAACACAATTGCCCCTTTGTCTAAAAGCCTGTAAGTCCTATAAAAGAACAGGACCAGAGTGAGTCAGGGAGCTCAGCCATTTTAGGCTTCTGTCCAGCGAGGTTCCGCCGGCTGAATAAAGAACCCCTTCCTTTTCTATCTTTGGTGTTCGGGTGATGCTTTCTCTCTGCTGGGCCTAGATTCTTGTGATGTATTTTGATGTATTGGCCGGGAGGTGGGCCCACCTGCAGAGAAAAAGCAAGGTCGGAATTGCACGGTGTTTTCCACCAACACTATGGAGCACCCACTGAGGGACCCCGATCGGCCTGGGTGATGTGAACCACTGAGTGTGCCAGGGATGGTTAGCTTTGTCTCCGTGTGGACACCTCAACAGGGCGCAGAGAGGACCCCCTCCGCAGGTTCCCAAAGAGTCGAACACCAGGAGGAACGGAAGGGGCACCAGGAGAGCCAGAAGACATCTGAGGCACACGGCAGAAATAGTCTGGGAAAATGTAGCAGGGCCTGCCCGTCTGAGCAGAAGGGAGGGCTGAGCCCCCTCCGGCACCTCTCGAGTACCGCTCAAGGTAATTCAAGCGGGAAACCAAGGCTGCTCCTAGACAAGAATTTGGGTTAGATTTGAGTGAATGTGAGTGCTTAGAGAGTGAATAAGACCGACACCAAGAAGAGGGTTCTGACTCCTCCTCACAGGGTCAAAATGAATGCAAAATCCAAAGTATGGGAGATACACAAAGGAAAACTTCCCCCTTAGCAACCATGCTAAGAAAAACAGACCTCATAGCTTTGAATCAGAATAGAAGGGGACCCCCACCGTGTAGGCGAGGAAGAAAAAAACCTAAAGGTCAGAGGAGAAGACCCCCTTTAAGGCATGAACGAGGCGCCATCTGCTGGGAATCAGGGCATGCATAAAGGATTGAATGAATGAATGTCCTCGGTGAGGAAAGGGTCTGGCAGCCCCACTGAGAGAAGGTCCCAAGAAACAGGCAGTCCTGTTCAATGTGCCTGGAGGTAAAAAGAAAACAGATTATTTAGAACATCCCAGTCCCAAAGACAAGAAGGCAAATTACAAAGTTCCTAGGAGCAGTGGGATTTTGCCCCACATGGATCCCAAAATTGCAGTTCTAACCAAACTGCTCTACGAGGCCACAAAGAGGGGAGAGAGCCAATAGAATAGGAACCAGACCAGCAAAGGGTATTCTCAAAGCTAAAAGAACTGCCTCACCTGGGAATCCTGAATAAGTTCTTAGCCATTCCCACACTCAAGCAGGACCCTAAACCCTGGTATCCCATCTTCTCTTTGGCTCCTTGGGGAAATGGCTGAAACAGAGGGCACTCTTTAGGGTACAGGTGCCCCTCTCAATATCAGATATCCAGCAATGTAAGAAAAAACTGGGGTAGTATTCTGAGGACCCTGATAAGTTTGCAGGCAGGTTTCAGAGACTGGGTAAAATAAAGTCTTAACAGGTTTTCCACTCTAATAACTTCCAAAGTCTTACAAAAGACTGAAATGTAAACAAGACTTTCTGCCTGAGGCATTGGCCTCTCTCTCCTAAAGCAGAGGCAACTAAAGGAAAATAAGATAAAATAAAGAAAAATTTTATTGAAAGGGAAAAGTACACTCCTAAGAGATTAACAGCAGACTCCAGCAAGCAAATAACTCAAGAGCCCTGATTAATGAGGCTTTGGTACTTTTATTCTCTTTGGCCTGTGGGAAAGTCATGCCTCATCTAGGCAGAGAAAGTCTTTGCTTAGCACCTGTGAGATAAGGGGAATGATGTCATTTTTTTCTTTTTTCTATTTTCTTGTTATTAAGCAATACATGACTATATTCCCTCCTCTTTTGTTTTTAATTTTTATTTTTTTCCTTAGTTTTTTTTTTATTGTTATACTTACTGGGGTGACATTGGTTAGCAATAATTACATAGGTTCCAGACATACAATTCTAGTGTATCCTCAACTTGTTGTATAGTAAGTTCACCACCTAGTGTGAGTTCTCTTTCCACCACCTTATATTTAGCTTCCCCCTCCCTCCTCTTCCACCACCTCCCCCTTCGCCCCTTCCCTCCCCACTTGTTTGTTTTATCTTTGTTGCTTTCAGTTTTATATTCCACATATGAGTAAAGTCATACAGTTCTTGGTTTTTTCTGTCTGATTTATTTCACTAAGCATGATGATCTCCAGGTCCATGCATTTTGTTGTAAATGGCAGTATTTCATCTTTTCTTACAGCTGAGTAATATTCCATTGTGTATATGGACCACAGCTTCTTTATCCAGTCATCTCTTGAAGGGCACTTTGGTTGTTTCCATGTTTTGGCCACTGTGAACAGTGCTGCAATGAACATTGGGGTACATAAGTCTTTGTGGACTAAGGTTTTCAAGTTTTTTGGGTAGATCCCCAGAAGGGGGAGATGTCATCTTTTCTTACTGCACAGGCATATCAGACAAGTTAGACAAGCTGTGCTATGTGATAGTGAAGCATACTAGGATGTGTTGAGGGGTAAGGATGGTCTGGATAGACATTTAATTTCTTCTTGCAGCTGGCTAAGCTCAGATAAGTTTGTGTCCCAAGGTCAGGGCTGCTATTTCAAAAGTAACCCTATCGACTCTTTGATTTTGCAGCTTGCCAAGTTCAGCTAAACTTGGTTCTTGTTAACCCCCCTCAAGCTTGTTTTTCTTAACTCTTTCTCTAACTGCTTGCCTCAGAATGGTATCATAAACTGGAGCTCAGGGAATGGTCTGGAAGGAAAAGAGAATAAAGAATGACTACATAAAGGCAGGCAGGAAGGGAGACTATTTTAAGGGTGTCTATTATTTAATTTTGAAGGGTTAAAGTGGAAAATTTCAGACCCTAGACTAGACCTTGAGACGGCCCAAATGTGCTGACCACAGCACAGATGGCAACCTCCCCCTCCAGACAACTACTCCCTTTGTTCCAGGAAATAGTTCCTTGAACTTGCTATACAAACTTGCTAGATTACCAAATATTATCAGCTGCTGCCAGGTGCTTGTGGTTTTTGCCTTTATAAACCCCTTACCCCTTGTGCGCGGGGTCGAACTCCTCTACCCCTGCGTGGGATATGAGTCAGCCCCAGTGCACTGGTTCCTGAATAAACCTCTTGCTGTTTGCATCAAGATCGGTCTCTCGTGAGTTCTTGGGTGTCACGCCATCCCGAGACTGGAGTGAGGGTCTCCCCATTTCGGGGGTCTTTCATTTGGGGGCTCGTCCGGGATGAGCGTCCACCCTAGAGCTCCGAGGACTCCCTTGAAGGTGAGATTCAGATTCTGTCTGTTTCTGTCTGTCTGTCTACTGTCTCTGTCTCTGTGCGGCGCCGCTCGGGTTTAGGTTCGGTTTTTTCTGATATAATTTCTGTTTTGGGGGATGCCCCAAACCTGGAGGGACTGTTGTCCCATCTGAAGGGACCGTTGTCCCGTCTGGAGGGACCGTTGTCCCGTCTGGAGGTCGCAAGTGACGCGGTGACCCTCCTACAGAGGAGGGGTCGCCCGCACTCCCGACCGTCTGAATCCTGTTTCTGGTTTTGGTTGTCCAAGTGGAAGCGGACGCTTGTTAATTTGTGTCTTATTTTGTTTTGTGTGTTCTTTGTATTATTTGTGACTGGAACAATAGGACAGACTGTGACAACCCCCCTTAGTCTGACTCTAGATAATTGGACTGAAGTTAAACCTTCTGCTCCTCCCAAGATCTATCCCGAAATTGAGGAGCCCCCAGAATGGCCCCTTCCTCTACTTCTACCCTACCCCCAGCCACAACTACCTCTACCTCCACCTCCTCAACACCCCCTGTTCCCGACTGAGGCGTTGAAGATGCCGGACCTGCCGCTGGTACCCGAAGTCGTCGGGCACAGAGCCCCGGAGGGCCCGATTCAACAGTGGCCCTGCCTCTGAGGGTCTACGGGCCCCCGGTGGACCCTCCCAATCTCCAACCCCTTCAGTATTGGCCGTTCTCGTCAGCCGATCTTTATAATTGGAAGACTAATCACCTTTCTTTTTCAGAAAATCCTGCTAATCTGACAGGGCTAGTACAGTCCCTGATGTTCTCTCACCAGCCCACCTGGGATGACTGCCAACAGCTTTTACAGGTCCTGTTTACCACTGAAGAGAAGGAGAGGATGCTTCTAGAAGCCAGGAAAAGTGTTCCTGGTGCCGATGGGACACCCACCAACCTACCTAATGAAATAGATGCTGGTTTCCCTCTCAACCGACCTGACTGGGACTTCAACACCGCTGAAGGTAGGGAGAGACTGACAGTCTATCGCCGGGCTCTCGTGGCAGGTCTCAGAGGGGCAGCAAGGCACCCCACCAATTTGGCTAAGGTAAGGGAGGTTCTTCAGGGTCCGGTAGAACCGCCGTCTGTGTTTCTTGAGAGACTATGGAGGCTTATAGGCACTACACTCCTTTTGACCCGACTTCAGAGGGTCAGCAGGCGGCGGTGGCTATGGCTTTTATAGGACAGTCAGCACCTGACATTAAGAAAAAGCTCCAGAGGCTAGAAGGATTACAGGATTGTGCTTTACAGGATTTAGTTAAAGAAGTAGAGAAAGTGTTTCAAAAGCGAGAGACAGAAGTAAAAAAGGAGAGAGAAAAGCGAGAGGCAGAAGAAAAGGAAGATAGGAGGGATCGTAGACAAGAAAGAAACTTGACTAGGATTTTGGCCGCAGAGGTAGGAGAAAGGGATAGAGACAGAGCAGGACCTAGACAGCAAGGGAACCTGGGCAATGGGAGGCCTCCACCAGGAATCAGAAATAACGGACGAAGACAACCATTAGATAAAGACCAGTGTGCATACTGCAAGGAAAAAGGACATTGGGCAAGAGACTGCCCCAAAAAGAAAGGCAGGGCCCCAAAGGTATTGGCCCTAGAAGATGATGACTAGAGGGGACGGGGCTCGGACCCCCTCCCTGAGCCTAGAGTAACCCTGACAGTGGAGGGGACCTCTATGGACTTTTTGGTAGATACAGGAGCTGAGCACTCAGTACTAAAGCAACCATTAGGGAAATTAAAAAATAAAAAGACTACTGTAATTGGAGCTACAGGACAACTAACATGGACTAGGCTGCCTCAAGGGTTCAAGAACTCTCCTACCCTTTTTGATGAGGCACTACACCGAGATTTGGCTACTTTCAGGGCTGAAAACCCACAGGTAACTCTGCTTCAATATGTTGATGACTTGTTGTTGGCGGCAGCTACTGAATCAGAGTGCAGGCAAGGGACTGAGAGACTTTTGACGGAACTAGGTGGGTTGGGGTACCGCGCCTCTGCTAACAAGGCACAGTTATGCCGGACTGAGGTCACCAACCTGGGATACACACTCCGGAAAGGAAAGCAATGGCTGACTGAGGCTAGGAAAAAAACTGTGACTCGAATCCCGACCCCAACAACACCTCGCCAGGTGAGGGAGTTCCTCGGCACGGCTGGTTTCAGCAGACTCTGGATTTCAGGGTTTGCCACCCTCGCAGCCCCCCTCTATCCCCTGACCAAGGAAGGGGGAGAGTTTAAATAGACTCCAGAACACCAGGAGGCCTTTGATAAAATCAAACAAGCTTTGCTGTCAGCCCCGGCCCTAGCCCTGCCCGACCTAACCAAGCCTTTCACCCTATACGTTGATGAACGGGCTGGAGTGACCCAAGGGGTCCTCACTCAA
>PVJL010019897.1:0-13011 GCA_004026885.1 Lyroderma lyra
TTTTTTTGTTGTTAAGTCTTATTAGTTCTTTATATATTTTAGATATTAGACCCTTATCTGATGCGTTATTGGCAAATATTTTCTCCCATTCAGTTGGCTGTCTCTTTGCCTTGTTGATGGTTTCTTTTGCTGTGCAGAAGCTTTTTAGTTTGATATAGTCCCATTCATTTATTTTTGGTTTTACTTCCCTTGCCTTTGAGGACAGGTTCATGAAGTCTTCCTTGAGTCCTAGGTCTATCAGTTTAGTACCTATGTCTTCTTCTATACAGTTTATTGTTTCAGGTCTTATATGAAGGTCTTTAATCCATTTTGAGTTAATTTTTGTATATGGAGAGAGTTCATAGCTCAGGTTCATTCTTTTGCATATGTTTTTCCAGTTTTCCCAGCACCACCTAATAAAGCGGCTGTCTTTTCCCCATTGTATGTTTTTTGCTCATTTATTGAAAATTATTTGTCCATATATTTGTGGGTTTATTTCTGGGTTTTCAATTCTATTCCATTGGTGTATATTTCTGTTCTTCTGCCAGTCCCAAGCTGTTTTGACTATTGATGCTTTGTAATATAAATAGAAGTCAGGAAGTGTAATGGCACCAGCCTTATTCTTTTTATGTAGTATTGCTTTGGCAATTTGAGGTCTTTTATGGTTCCATATAAATCTAATAATTCTTTTATCTATTTCACGAACGTATGATTGTAGGATTTTGATGGGTATTGCATTAAATCTGAAGATTGCTTTGGGCAGAATGGCCATTTTATCAATGTTAAGTCTTCCTATCCATGAACAGGAGATATTTATCCACCTCTCAAAGTCTGTTTCAATTTCTTTCAAAAATGTCTTATAGTTTTCAGTATATAAGTCTGTCACATTCTTTGTTAAGTTAATTCCCAGGAATTTGATTATATTTTTTGTGATAGCAAAGGGGTGTGACTCGTTCATTTCTTTTGCTGTGGATTCGTTTTTGGTATAGAGGAATGCTGTTGACTTTTGTACATTAATTTTGTATCCTGCAACTTTACTATATTCATTAATTGTTTCTAATAGTTTCCTGGTGGGATCTTTGGAATTTTTTATATAAAGGACCATGTCATCCACAAATATTGACAATTTGACCTCTTCTTTCCCAATTTGGATACCTTTGACTCCTTTCTCTTGCCAGATTGCTGTGGCTAGAACTTTCAGGACTATATTAAATAAGTGGTGACAGGGGGGATGCCTGTCTTGTTCCTGATTTTAGCAAAATAGGTTTCAGTTTTTCCCCATTCAGTATGATGTTAGCCAAGGGTCTCTCATATATGGACTTTATTATGTTGAGATACTTTCCTTCTATACCTATTTTATTTAGTGTTTTGATCATAAATGGATGTTGTACCTTGTCAAAAGATTTTTCTGCATCAATTGAAATGACCATATGCTCTTTATCTTTGATTTTGTTTATGTGGTGTATCACATTGATTGATTTTCTTATGTTGAACCATTCTTGTGCTCCCGGGATGAATCCCACTTGATCATGATGTATGATCTTTTTGATGCATTGTTGTATGTTGTTTGCTAATATTTTGGTTCAGGATTTTTGCATCTGTGTTCATCAGAGATATTGGTCTATAGTTTTCTTTTCTTGTGTTGTCTTTGCCAGGCTTTGGTATTAGAGTAATGTTGGCCTCATAGAATGAGTTAGGAAGTATAGCTTCCTCTTCAATTTTTGGAAGAGTCTGAGGAGAATAGGCGTTAATTCTCCTTTGAATGCTTGGTAGAACTCGTTGGTGAAACCATCTGGTCCAGGGCTTTTGTTTTTAGGGAGATTATGTATAATCATTTCAATTTCGTTGCTACTGATTGGTGTATTTAGATTATCCAGTTCTTCTTGGTTCAGTCTTGGTAGGCTATAAGTTTCTAGAAACTTGTCCATTTCTTCTAGATTGTTAATTTTGTGGCATAAAGTCCTTCATAATATTTTCTTATAATCCTTTGTATTTGTGTGGCATCAGTGGTAAATTCTCCCCTTTCATTTTCAATTTTGCATATTTGTGTCCTTTCCTTTCGTCCTTTGATTAGTCTCGCCAGGGTTTTGTCAATTTTGTTGACTTTCTCAAAGAACCAGCTCTTCGTAATATTAATTTTTTCTATTGTCTTTCTGTTCTCTAATTGGTTTAGCTCTGCTTTAATTTTTATTATTTCTTTCCTTCTGCTGACTTTGGGATTTGTCTGCTCTTCTTTTTCTAGTTCTTTAAGATGGGATGCTAAGATGTTTGCTTGTGATTTTTCTTGTTTCTTAAGATAGGCCTGTAATAAATTTCCCTCTTATGACCGCTTTCGATGTGTCCTAATAATTCTGATACATTGTATTTTCATTAGTTTCTATATATTTTTAATCTCATCTTTAATTTGTTCTTTTATCCAGTCCTTTTAAAATAAGCTGTTGTTTAATCTCCATGTATATGTGGTTTTTTCTGCTTTGCTTTTACAGTCGATCTCCAATTTCAAAGCTTTGTGGTCTGATAATACACTTGGTATAATTTCGATCTTCTTAAATTTGCTGAGGGTACTTTTGTGTCCCAGCATATGGTCTATTCTTGAGAATGTTCCATGCGCACTAGAAAAGAAGGTGTAGTCTCTTTTTGCTGGATGAAGTGTCCTGTAAATGTCAATGTTGTCCAATTGCTTTAATGTGTCGTTTAGAGCTGTTATTTCCTTATTTATTTTCTGTTTGGATGGTCTGTCCATGGCTGTTAGCGGAGTGTTTAAATCTCCCACTATGATTGTGTATTCATCAGTTTCTCCTTTCAAGTCTGTTAGTAGTTTCTTTGTATATTTTGGTGCATCCTGGTTGGGAGCATATATGTTGATTAGTGTCAAGTCTTCTTGTTGTTGCCATGTGCCTTTTGTCATTATGTAATGACCATCTTTGTCTTTTACTATCTTTTTTAACTTGAAGTTTATTTCATCAGATATCCTTATGGCCACTGCTGCTCTTCTCTGGTTACCATTTGCTTGGAATATTGTATCCCAACCTTTCACTCTGAGTCTGTGTTTGTCCTTACAGCTGAGGTGTGTTTCTTGGAGACAGCATATGGATGCATTCTGTTTTTTAATCCAGTCTGCTACTCTGTGTCTTTTTATTGGTGAGTTCAGTCCATTAACAGAGTGATGATTGATATGTGAGGATTTCCTGTGACCAATACTTATTTCTTTGTTTGTTTTTGTTTGTTTGTTTGTTTGTTTATTTTTGTTACTTTCTTTTGCCCCAACTTTGTTCCATTTGTCCTAATGTTTTGTTTCAGGCTGAAGAGCCTCCTTCAGTATTTCTTGGAGTGCTGGCCTCGTGCTGGCAAATTCCCTCAGCTTCTGTGTGTCTGAGAAGCTCTTTATTCCACCTTCATATCTGAAAGATAATTTTGCTGGATAATTTATTCTTGGCTGGAAGTTTCTCTCTTTTAAAGTTTTCAATATTGGATTTCACTCTCTCCTGTCTTGTAGTGTTTCTACTGAGAAATCTGATGCCAGCCTGATGGGTTTTCCTCTAAAGGTTATAGTTCTTTTTTCCCTGGCTGTCTTGAGAATTGTCTCTTTGTCTTTAGTTTTGGACATCTTTAGTACCATGTGTCTTGGGGAAGATCTGTTGGGGTCCAGGTGTCTGGGAGACCTGTTTTCTTCTTGAACTTGGGGTTCCAGATCTTTCCATACGTTTGGAAAATTCTCATCTACGATTTGTTTGAGTATGCTTTCTGTAGATTGCTCTGCCCTTTCTTCTATTCCTATTATCCTGATGTTGTTTTGTCTCATGGATTCGGATATTTCTTGCAGAGTTCTTTCAATCCTTTTGGTTCTATATTCCCTCTCTTCCTCTTTCTTAGCTGTTTCTATGATCTGATCTTCATTACCATTAATTCTTTCCTTTATCTGGTTTGTCCTGTTTCCTATGGCAGTTATTTCATTTCTCACTTCTTTTATTGTATTATTTATTTCTCGTATTTCCCTCTCAATCTTTCTTATGTTTTGAATTTCTTTGTTAAATTGTTCTTTTTGTTCACAGAGTTCCTTTTATATGTCATTTATATCCCTTTTGATATTATTTATCTCAGCTATGGTGATCTGCCAATAGGTTTTCATTTCTCTCACAGCCTTTAGAATGGCTGCTTTAAGTTCTCCGTCACTTAAATGAGACCCTTCTAGTTGTAACAAGCTGTCTTTTGGGTAAATTTCATGATCATTCTGAGGAGTTTTAGTTTTTAAGGAATTCATCCTGTCCGTTGTGTTCTTTCTCTTTGACATGAGGGCTTTATGTTCAGTGCCCAGATTATTGCTTTTGTGGTGTCTTGCTGTAGGGCAGACACTAGGTGGCACTGGGGGTCAAGTTTTGGGGGAGGGGGGCTCTTTGTTTCTTGTTTCTGATCTCCTACTGTGTTTGGAGGCCATGGGCATATATCTTGTGGAGAGGCCAACAAAAGGCATTCCAAAGGCAGCTCTGCCTTCTGCCCTTTGCTGGGTAAGCTGTTTCAAGGCTTTTTTCTGCTGGCTGGGGTGAATGCTATCAAATCAGTCTTTCTTCCCAGCCCTGATTCAGCACTTGACTGTCTAAGGACTCTCACTGCTTTCAGAACCCTGGGGTGCACGAGGAAGTGCATGCTCCATAATTCCAAAGCTGTGGGCCTGGCCTGAGACAGCAGGGTCACCTTTGCAGGGGCCTGGGGACAGGAACTGCAGCCCTGTGTAGGTTTCCAGGGGTCTTAGAGCTGGGGTGTCATCTTTGCAATTCAGAGTCCTTGCCCAGCCCTTCTATCACTCAAAAGTTCTAGAGGCTGGCTCCCAAACTCCGTCCCCATCTCCCCAGTCGCTCTCCCCTCCCCCAAACTGCGCAGCTCCGAATAGTCAGCAGGGATTGTGTCCTGTTGAGGTCTGTCTCTGCTCCCTTCCCTGTCCCTGACTTGACCCCTTCTCTCCAACCTTCAGGTGTTTACTTGCGATTTGTGGATTTCTCAACAGCCGGTTTGTCACAGGGTCCCTTTCTTGTCTTCTGGATGGCCGTTCAATTGTGTTTTCTGGGAGAGGCTTTAGGGACCTCCTTTTCAGTCACCATCTTGTCTTCCTTCTCCACATTTTTAAAGCATTGAACAGAAAGGTTACCTTTGTCAGTGGAAGTGCAATTATATAAGATAATCAGAAGAGACTATAGAGTATGCTTACTTGATTTTGGCCAGAAGAAACTGATCATTGAACAGGAAAAGCTGCCTCCCCTGCCTCTGCAAGCCTCTTTGGAGTTCCAACTATCTATCAATGAACAGAATTCTATCAGAGCACATAAATGATGACAGAAATGTACTCGTGTCCACACTAGCAGAAGGACTTTCCCTGTAACAGACCAAACACCACAGACCTTTAGTCAAATGATCAAATATAAGATTGGTGTCTCTAAATTTATACCTTATAGTTGGTCAGGAAATGTAAAACTCTGTAATTTTTTATTAGTTTCAGGTGTACAAAACAACATAGTGATTAGACATTTATATATTTCATAAAGTGACAACCCCATTAAGTCTATTATCTATTTGACACTGTACATAGTTATTAACACTACTATTGACTAAACTCCCTGTGACTATTTTTTCAAATTATAGTTGATATTAATTAGTATTTATATTAGTTTCAGGTGGATAGTGTAGTGATAAGACATTTATATATTTTATAAAGTGATTAACCTGGCAAGTGTAGTACCCATCTGCTACTATACCTAGTTTTTACAATATTATCAAGATATAGAACATTACCATCACTCCAAAAATTTTCCCTTTTGTCCCTTCTCAGTTGTTACATAAATTAGCTAAAGATGGCCTCTATGTATTGACCTCTGGGTTGTTTAATTATCCACTGCAGGCTGAGATCCATTAGCTTAAAAAGTCTGCTAGAGCCAACCTCAAATCTTTTGCCACCAATTATTTTGAAAATGGCCAAAACAAGTATATTTTTAGCCATTTCCATCTTGTCTGCTTTGCATATGCCACAAAACTATTCCCAACATCAACTAGCTATTGATAAGATAGAGCCTTGTGGTTCTAAATCTCCAAGTTGCTACTGCCCTTCAGAAAGCTCTCTGACCAAGACTCCTCACCTTGATGCTGAGAATTATTGCACATAATGATTTTTTCCAGATTTATTTATATGATGAATATAATCAAGCTGTTGGACATAACTTTTAGTTACAAAAAATATTGGAGAAATAAAAAAATAAATGAAAACACAAACCAGACAAATCCAGAATGTGGGCTGTGAGGGCTAGCTTCTAGTTGGCATGCCATGATTCTGCCTGTTGGTATTCATACCCTGACATCTTCCACACTGATATTAGTGCTGGTCTTCATGACCAAGAGAATCTGACAGAAGTAACAGTACATCACTTCCAAGATGAGGTTATAAAACATATTCTAGTTTTCATCTTGGTGTGTGTGTGTGTGTGTGTGTGTGTGTGTGTGTGTGTGTGCATGCATGCCTTTCTCTTGGATTGTTTACTTTCAGGGAAGTTAGGTGCCATGTTGTTAGTAACCCTATGGAGAGACCACATGGAAAAAAACCTAAGATTTCCTGCCAAATGCCGTGTGGGTGGCTGTTTTTGGTAGTGGATCCTGTAGCATCAGTCAAGCCATCAGACGACTGCAGTTCCAGCTGATATCTTGATTGTAACCTCATGAGCCAGAGCCACCTAGCTAAATTGCTTCTAGATTTTCTCATTCTCAAGAAACTGTGAAGTAATAAACATTTGCTGTTATTAGCTTCAATGTTTGGGATAATTTGCACAGAAAAAACCCAATATGTTAGCTCTTCTATAGACAAATTAATAAATAGAAATTTATTAAAAAGAATAAATAGAAAAATTTTAAAAAGTTACATGGACTGTTGTGTATTATAGAAGACTAAAGAGATATAACTAACAAATTTAATTGTTAACCTTGATTCAAATACTGGTTTAAAAAATGACAGGTATTAAAAATGTAAGGATTATTAGGACAATTTGAATATAAAAATGCATTAAATGATATTAAAAATTAATTTTCTTAAGTTTAGACAATGGTTTTGTCATGTATTAGAATGCTCTATTTTTAGGAATTTTATGATGATGTATTTTGGTGAAAGTATTATGTCTGCAATTTAATTTCAAATGGTTCAGAAACAGATATAGAGGTATTTCGATGAATACAGATGAAAAAAATAGGGCAAATGTCCACAATTACAGATAATGGGTATGTATCCATTGTATTACTCTATAAACTTTTGTATATGTTTAACATTTATTTCAATTAAAATATTAGTAAACAATTAAATGCCCCCCCATATTTACATTAATTGTGATTAGATTAATAAAAAACTCAGCTCAATGAAAACTGAATCCAGAATTTACATTACAGATTGTTGCTGTTAAGCTGTCTGCACAACTCTAAAATAAAATAAAGTCAGAGGACCATTATTAAACCAGTTGTTCCACTTAAAATTTACCCCATTTGTCCAATGTTTGCTGGAGATTAAAAATAAAAAGTTTGTACTGAGTTCTTTGTATTATTTTCCTGTTTCCATCTTATTTTATTTTTCATAAAATGCAGACAATTACTAAGTCCAAGAAAAATTAGACCATGTCAGTATCCAGGTGCACAAACATAACCATAAGCTCATTTTTATATAATAAATGAAGAATTTATGTGTTTATTTCAAATGGGATGGGGAAGGGGAAAAGAAAGTAAACAGAAAGAGGACAAGAAATTTGTATCCTGAAGATAAATTGAAAAAGTATCTCTAAACCAATGAGCTTATTTGAAATTTAGTAAAATTTAACTTCTTACTATATAATATTAATACTGACATGAAAATGTTATCCATGGTGATGGAAAGAGAACTAACACTGGGTAGTGAACTTATTATACAACAAGTTGACAATGCACTGTAGAATTGTACACTAGGAACCTATGTAATTCTTGCTAACCAATGTCACTCCAATAAGTCTAACAATGAAAAAAGAAAGAAAATGTTATCTAGGTGTAAATCCTCAGTTTAAGAAAAATTCAGTGGTACTCTAATCATTAACATATCCAAAGTATACTTTTAGAAAACTGACATAGACAAAACAATAATCCAGAATTTATTTTTATGTAAAGAACATTTAATATTTCTACATTGCCCTAATGAGTGTTTGCTTTTATGCCATGAATTTCTGATTGTTTTGTTTTTATAGCAAAGGAAATATTTTAAAATTTAGTTTACATTTATTCAGTATGATATATAATTTAACATGCATGTATCAGTTATACTTCACACCAACAGAAATTTAAATTAAAACTACCCTGATCTATCACAATAACAGACTTTGTTAGTGAGGCAGTGGCAGATACAGGAACTCTCCTGCATCAGTAGTGAGAATAGAAAGGGTACAACCTTTATAAAGGGAAAATGTGGCAACATCTACCAAAATTATGTATAGCAATCCCACTTCTCACAAGTGGAAGTATTTCACTGCAAAAGAGTAAAAAAGAAGTAGTCAACCATTCATCAAAGGACTGACTGAATAAATCATGGTACTTATATATAAACTGTGGATTACAAAAAAACTGTAGAAAAGAAAAAATATCTCTATATATTAAGTACAAAGTGATCATACATACTACTATAATGTAAATTAAGTGGGGTGAAAAGTACATAGTATAGTATTAAGAATAAGGATGAATATTCATATTCATATCTGAGTATATGAAATTGAATTTTTAATGTTACCAATGCCAAAGGGAAAAGAACAAGGTCAAGGAGACAGAAATAAAAACTAAATTTCTTTGACTATATCATGTTTAAATAGATTGAACTGTACTATGTACATATTTATATAATTATAGTATTTTATAAAACTATAAAATTTTATAGGTTTTATAAAAAATTACAGAATACAAAATTATAAATAACTTAAAATTTTAGTTTTTATTTGTATGATAAAATTTCATAAAATTATAAAAATAAAACAAATTTACCAAATAACCATATAGAGAAAAACCATTCCAAGTGAATTTAAAAAACAGTAAGATGACTGACTGTACATGACTATTGGGATATGTCATAATGATAAAGGTAACTGCTGAAAAAAATTACACTATTTTCAATAGTCAAATTGGCAGTGGTAGCATGGATAATGTTGTTCTAAAGGTTAAGTAAAACACCTACAGTCCTGAATCTGAGATGGAAATCAATATATAATTAGTCGTCATATATTTTGTCTCTAAAGTAGATATAGTCTCCTTATGATGTCCACTGAAGAGATCTAAAAATAAATACTGACCTAGTAGGAATGAATGCCCAACAGTACCCACGTTATACTCTTGGAGAAATGCCTGCTTCCACATTTGAGGCAGAAAATGCACCAGATGAACCAAGAACATCCTGTCACATTATAAATCACTCTTTTAAAGAATCCATATTTCAAAGAAGAAATCAATTTGACAGGAAAATATTACATATCAAAATTCATGTGATGCCACTGAAGCAGCACTTGGAGAGAAAATTATGTTATTCAGTAACTTTTTAGAAAAGAGAGATCTTAAAACAACAACCTCAGCTTTGGTTTTAAGAAACTTAAGAGGGAGAAGAAGGCAAGATGGCAACTGGAGAGGATGTCCCTAAAGACTCTCCCAGAAAACACAATTGAACAGCCATCCAGGAGCCAAGAAAGAGGACCCTGAGTGACAAAATGGCTGTTGAGAAATCCACAAATTGCAAGTAAACAACTGAAGGTTGGTGAGAAGGGGACGAGTTTAAGAGAGGGAAGGGAGCAGAGACGGACTGCAACATAACAAAATCACTGCTGACTATTCGGAGCAGGACAGTTCGGGGGAGGGGAAAGATGGTGGGGGAGCTGGACTTTGGAGCTGCATGCTGGGGACGGAGTTTGGGAGCCAGCCTCTGGAACTTTTGAGTGGTAGAAGGGCTGAGCGAGGACTCTGAACTGCAAAGATGACACCCCAGCTCTAAGACCCCTGGAGACCTACACAGGGCTGCAGTTCCTGTTCCCAGCCCACTGCAAAGGCGACCCTGCGTTCTCAGGCGAGGCCCACAGCTTTGGAATTATGGAGCATGCACTTCCTCGTGCACCCCAGGGTTCTGAAAGCAGTGTGAGCCTGTAGACAGCCAGGTGCTGAATCAGGGCTGGGAAGAAAGACTGATTTGATAGCATTCACCCAAGCCAGCAGAAAGAAGCCTTGAAACAGCTTCCCCAGAAAAGGCCAGAAGGCAGAGCTGCTCTTGGAGCGCCTTTTGTTGGCCTCTCCCCAGGATATATGCGCATAGCCTCCAAACGCAGTAGGAGATCAGAAAAAGAAACAAACAACCCCCTCTCTCCCAAAATTTGACCCCCAGTGCCACCTAGTGTCTGCTCTACAGCAAGATACCACAAAAGCAATAATGTGGGCACTGAACATAACGCCCTCACGTCAAAGAGGAAGAACCCAGTGGACAGGATGAATTCCTTAAAAACTAAAACTCCTCAGGAAGAACATGAAATTTATCCAGGAGACAGCTTCTTAGAACTGGAAGGGTCTCATTTAAGTGACAGAGAATTTAAAGCAGCCATTCTAAACGCTGTGAGAGAAATGAAAACCTATTGGCAGAACACCATAGCTGAGATAAATAATATAAAAAAGGATATAAACGACATAAAAAAGGAACTCTGTGAACGAAAAGAACAATTTAACAAAGAAATTCAAAACATAAGAAAGATTGAGAGGGAAATACGAGAAATAAATAATAGGATAAAACAAGTGAGAAATGAAATAACTGCTATAGGAAACAGGACCAACCAGATGGAGGAAAGAATTAGTAATATTGAAGATCAGAACATGGAAGAAGCCCAGAAAGAGGAAGAGAGGGAATATAGAACCAAAAGGATTGAAAGAACTCTGCAAGAACTATCTGACTCCATGAGACAAAAAAACATCAGGATAATAGGAATAGAAGAAGGGGTAGAGCAATCTACAGAGAGAATTCTCAAACAAATCGAGGATGAAAACTTTCCAAACCTATGGTAAGATCTGGAACCCCAAGTTCAAGAAGAAAACAGGTCCCCCAGATACCTGGACCCCAACAGATCTTCTCCAAGACACATGGTACTAAAGATGTCCAAAACTAAAGACAAAGAGACAATTCTCAAGACAGCCAGGGAAAAAAGAACTATAACCTTTAGAGGAAAACCCATCAGGCTGGCATCATATTTCTCAGGAGAAACTCTACACCCAGGAGATAGTGGGATCCAATATTCAAAAATTTAAAAGAAAGAAACTTCCAGCCAAGAATAAATTATCTAGCAAAATTATCTTTCAGATATGAAGGTGGAATAAAGACCTTCTCAGACACACAGAAGCTGAGGGAATTTGCCAGCACGAGGCCAGCACTGCAAGAAATACTGAAGGAGGCTCTTCAGCCTGAAACAAAACATCAGGACAAATGGAAGAAAGTTGGGGCAACAAGAAAGAAACAAAAATAAACAAACAAACAAACAAACAAAATCAAAGAAAGAAATAAGTAATGGCCACAGGAAATCCTCACATATCGATCATCACTCTAAATGTTAATGGACTGAACTCACCAATAAAAAGACACAGAGTAGCAGACTGGATTAAAAAACAGAACGCATCCATATGCTGTCTCCAAGAAACACACCTCAGCTGTAAGGACAAACACAGACTCCGAGTGAAAGGATGGGATACAATACTTCAAGCAAATGGTAACCAGGGAAAAGCAGAAGTGGCCATACTAATATGTGATGAAATAAACTTCAAGTTAAAAAAGATAGTAAAAGACAAAGAAGGTCGTTAGATAATGATAAAAGACACAGTGCAACAACAAGAAGAGTTGACACTAATCAACATATATGCTTTCAACCAGGATGCACCAAAATACACAAACAATCTACTAACAGATTTGAAAGGAGAAACTGATGAATACACAATCATAGTGGGAGAATTAAACACCCCGCTAATAGCCATGGACAGATCATCCAAACAGAAAATAAATAAGGGAAAAACAGTTCTAAATGACACATTACAGCAATTGGACATAATTGATATTTACAGGACATTTCATCCAGCAAAAAGGGACTACACCTTCTTTTCTAGTGTGCATGGAACATTCTCAAGGATAGACCACATGCTGGACATAAAAGTAGCCTCAGCAAATTCAAGAAGATCAATATCATACCAAGTGTATTCTCGGACCACAAAACTTTGAAATGGGAGACCAACTGTAAAAGGAAAGCAGAAAAAACCACATATACATGGAGATTAAACAACAGCTTATTAAAAAAGGACTGGATAAAAGAACAAATAAAAGATGAGATTAAAAAATATATAGAAACAAATGACAATGAAAATACAACGTATCAGAATTATTGGGACACAGCATAAACGGTAATAAGAGGGAAATTTATATCATTGCAAGGCTATCTTAAGAAAAAAGAAAAATCACAAGCAAACATCTTAGCATCCCATCTTAAAGAACTTGAAAAAGAAGAGCAGACAAAACCCAAAGTCAGCAGAAGGAAAGAAATAAGAAAAATTAAAGCAGAGCTAAAGCGATTAGAGAACAGAAGGGCAATAGAAGAAATTAACATAACGAAGAGGTGGTTCTTTGAGAAAGTCAACAAAATTGACAAACCCTGGCGCGACTAATCAAAGGATGAAAGGAAAGGACACAAATACCCAAAATTCAAAATGAAAGAGGAGAAATTATCACTGATACCACAGAAATACAAAGGATTATAAGAAAATATTATGAAGGACTTTATTCCACAAAATTTAAAAACCTAGAAGAAATGGACAAGTTTCTAGAAACTTATAGCCTACCAAGACTGAACCAAGAAGAACTGGATAATCTAAATAGACCAATCAGTAGCAACGAGATTGAAATGACTATCCATAATCTCCCTAAAGGCAAAAGCCCTGGACCAGATGGTTTCACCAACGAGTTCTACCAAGCATTCAAAGAAGAATTAACGCCTA
>PVJL010019898.1:0-13008 GCA_004026885.1 Lyroderma lyra
TTGGGGAGCTCGGCCGGGCCGTCCGGTGGGAGCGTGCTCAGTATGGCCTCGTCACCTGGTCACAGCTGCCACAGCTCACAACTCACCCCGTCGCCCCTGAACTCAAACAGGAGGAAGGCTCTGTTGGTCCTTTGGAATTTCTCCCTTGGATTCAGGGAAGAAAGTATTTCCCAGAAGCCTCAGCAGCCTGCCCTGTGCTTTCCCTTGGCCAGCACTGGTCACGCGGACACGCCAAGCTGGTCGCTGTAGAGGGAGTGGAACTCCTGTGACAGGTGAGGCCAGTCAGAAGGCATGCCGGGCGTCCGAGGGGTCCCCCGCCGAGGGGCGAGCAGCTGTCCGCCTGGGCCCTGGGCCGGACTGTCAGCAGGGACGACGGAGGCGCATTGGCTGCTGTCCGGCGAGGAACCGGGTCTGCCCAGGTCTTCATGGCAATGTGAAGCGTCAGGGTGCCAGCTTCCCAGCTCCTCGGGGATCAAGGAAACGATCTGGAACGGCCGCCCTGCCCAGACAGTCGTCACCCACACCCTCCTGAGGGCGGGGCTGCCAGGAGGCCAGCAGCCTCTCGTGTGCCCGGTGCTCCTCGTGGTCGCCCGTGGACATCGCTGGTGGCCTCTGGTGGGGGGAGGGCCAGGCAGACGCGGAAGGAGATGGAGCAGAAACCGAAGTCAGCGACGAGGGAGGATGTCATTCCAACAGCTGCGTGTCTGTAGCGTCAGAACTGGGATAAGGGACTCTGGCTTTCAGGTGCGGACACTGGAAGCTTTTATTTCCAAAAGGTCTTTGTGTCCAGCCCTGGTGGCACTCTCCGCTCCTCCTGGTCTGCCTTCTCCGGAGGTGAAGAGCCACGCGGCAACGCCGCCCTCCCTGAGACTCCTGCAGACGGTGGCCGTCCTGCCGCACGCCCACGGGGACTGCCCAGAGTGTAGGAAGGACAGAGGCGGCGCCGACCCGCGGGATGTCGTGAGCCTTGAGCCGACGGTGGTTCCGAGGCCACAGGGACTTCACGTGGACCGAACTTGCTTCCTGTCCTTCCGCACGGGCCTCTCGGCCGTCCCCTGCCGCTGACCCCCCACGGGGCCACCTCAGCTGCAGGTGCTTCTTGGCACTCTGTCTCAAGTGCAACTACCTGTGTGGATTCGAACTTGTCATTGAAGTTGGTCAGAGGCGGCCTATAAAAGTGATTCAAGAATGTTCTTTCCACGTCCCCGTTCCCTCCATGAGTCCGAACACCACCTCCTTCCTCCTACGTGATAAGTGTGTAAGTTGTGGCACGGCGGACCAACCCCTGGCATATTAAAGATGGCCACGAACTCGCTGACGCCCCTCCCATTAAAGGGTGGGCACTGTCCCCTTGCCCTGTGAACGTCTGTTGGCCTGTGTCTGCTCTGACCAGCCGAGTACAGTGGACAGGACCCTGTCCCCACCCAGCCTTCAAGAGGACTGGCAGTTTCCATCTCAGCCTTTGGGAGAAGTCCTGGACTGTCATGCTGGAGATTCAGATGCCCTAAGGCCACCACACTGTCACTGAGCCCAAGCCAACCTCAGACAGTGGCTGCATGGGAAGAGGGAGAGAATAAAGGAGAGAGAAGGAGGCGTGGTCTGTCACACGACGACGGGAAGGCAGGTGGAGCCCCACGACGTGACCCGAGCCCTCCCCTTCTCGTTCACAGCCTCTGGGCCCACCGAGCGCGTTCGGCTCCGCGTCGTGTGTGTGAAGCCCGTGCGTCTCTCACCGCACCGGACGCTCCTTTGGCCGCTGTGTTGGTGGTTTGTGGACGTGAGCGGCGGCCGTGAACTTCTCTCCAAAGTTCTTATAGTACTTGAAAACCGACAACACGTTCTTTGGTGCTCACATCACTTACAGGTGCAAAAATCTGTGGTATGTTACCTGACACAGAACAGAAACGTGTGTGTGTGTGTGTGTGTGTGTGTGTGTGTGTGTGTGTGGTCACTGCTTTGTGACAAAAATGCCAAGACTGAGTCAACAATTAGAAGGTAAGTTTGGAATCGCACAGCATTGTTAGTGCACGGGGACAGCCCCAAGTACCCGTTCTACGCGTTTCTCTCTGCTTTCCATTAATCGCACGCTCACCGGGCCCCTGCAGGTCGCTCGTGTGAGTGAGTCACTCTTACTGGCCCACGTTCACCTGGTGTCTCCCAGCTTCGGACCGCCTGTTTCTGACTGTTCCTCTCTGAAACTTCGAATTTCACCATCCATGAATTTATTCCCTTCATTTCCTTGTTCCCTACCATTAATTTTTTTCTCTTCTTCACTAACTATGATTTTATTATCTGTAATTTTCTTCTACTCAGACTTCCAAAACACTTTTAAAGGGTGTTACTTGTTCAAGTTATTCAGTAGGTTTCTAATCTTACGACTTCCATGCAGAAATATCCGTATGTATTGACTTTGTAAAGGTTATGCTAGAAATAACTTAATTCGCCACGTTACAAATCAGACACGTGGCCACGTAAGGGAAGGCCTGAGCCGGTACTGAATTCTGAGGCAGAGAGGACACACTGCTGTCCCTTACGGGAAGGCGCTTAGGTCGGATCTGGGGCAGAGGCTGGCGTGCGGCTCGCCTTGGAGAGCTCTAGTTTTCTTTGTCTTTGGGCTCGTTGGTATCTTCCCCCAGACCATCCACCGCCTTCCTCTCTTTCTCTCTCCCCCTGTCTCTTTCCTTGTCCCTCTCCTGAGACCACAGGGCGGGGACAGGAGTCTGGAAGGAGGAGACAGGCTCGGGGTGGACGGTTGCCGAACCAATTCCTGATGTTCTTCACGTTTTGAAAAGTTGGAAGTTGGTTCCTAAGTAAATTTGGGACGAAATTCAGGGTCAGCTCCAACCCTTCATCTTCCAGATCTCGCAGCAGACGAGGTACTTTCTCACTCCCTGTTCTTCAAACTCTCTTTGCACTTGGCTACGGCCGCTTCGCGTCTTCATGTCAGCAGGTGGGAAGCAGAAGCCTTAACCCCGCCCACCTGCCGCCGCCCACCTGCCGTCTCTCACCTGCCGCCAATTACCTGCCATCACTTACCTGCCGCCGCTCACCTGCCGCCGCTCACCTGCCGCCGCTCACCTGCCCCGCCACGGCAGTACCTTCCTAACTGGCGTCCCTGCTTCCAGCTTTGCTCTGCCCGTCACTTCCAGATGTCAGGCTCTGGTGCCAGACAGTGTGAGGGGAAAACCAGCCTCCTCCCTCAGTAGGTGAGACACGGAGCAGGTTTACTCCCCTGTCCAGGCCGCAGCCTCTGCTGCTGCATCCAAGGACGGAGACCCTCGGAGGCAGCGGCTTGGCGAGGACTGTGAGCTCAGGCGTGTAAAGCACTGGGACGGGCTTCTGTGACACAGGACACCGGTGGTAAACATTGGCCATCATTATGAGCCCGTAATTACTTTCTATGCAGGGTGACGAGAGTCGGAGCTCCGTTCTGTGAAGCATTCACACTGGCAGAGGCCAGAGGACTGTCCCTAGGACCCTTCGTAGGGCTGTGGAGCTCCTCTGCGAATGTACAGTTATTTCAGAGAAAAGTGTGTGCAAATACAGAGACCACCACGGCCACGGGTGAGAGCCTCTCCTCAAGCTGGACTGAACCCTGAGCCCTCCGTCCTGGCCTCAGAGTCGTCATGCTCTGGCTCCTGGCCAGGTCCCGGACTCACCTGGTTCCGCTCTCCCTCCAAGGCCACTGCCACCTTGGGGATGGCAGCCCTGCTCTCCCCACCTCTTCTTGCTGCCCCTTGACTGTCTGCTCAAGGCTCCTCCTCGGTGAGGACTTGGCTGGCGTCCTGCCCCCTCCCCCCAGCTCCTCCCCTGCCTTATCTTTCTGCATAACGTGTAGCATCACCTGTGTGTTCAAGTATGATCTGACCACGCAGGAGGATGGAAAGCTCACGAGGGCAGGGGCTACGTCATCAGCATCTCTGTTGGTCTCATCGCGACCAGCTCCTGGCATTGGGCCATCGTTCACATATATCTATTGAAAGAATAAATGAATATTTATTCAATCAGTATTAAATTATATTAATATTCTTTATCAGTTTTCTCCATTACTGGTCCTACATTATAGGAACATAGTTAGTGTATTGTTTCTTTATATTCCAGTCCTCAACCTTTAAGTTAGACATTAGTTTCTGTCCTGTATACAACTCAATGTTAAGGCAAGGCTTTGGTCCTTTAAAAAAAAATGTGTATTCAGTATTCTTTCGGAAAAGATGGGGTTACCTTGTTTTGTAAAGAATTGGGTAAAAATTGTATTGTTCTTTTCTTTGTTCTCCATTAGAATATGTTATCTTTAGAGAAAAAGGAACATGGAATAGAGCCTACAGGGTTATCGGCGATTCAGAGGATGGAGCACGCCATCTGGGCGCATCATAACAGTCCGATCAGGTTCGGTAGCGACCAGAGAAAGGAAGAGCTGGTCTTACCTTTGGATACTCGAAACAAGGCTCCGTACTGCACTCACTTGATTAGGTATAGCCCAAACTCTCTGTGATGGTATATTATAGAAACTCAAACACCAACAAAAATACCCACCGAGGCATCCAGTAAGCCTTCCCAGAACTGGGGGGCCCTGGGGATCCATCCCCTGCACCCTCCGGGGAGACAGTGGGGGAGGCGTGATGTGTCACAGCTGGCTGGTATGTCTGAATGTCATTTTTTCAGGCCCAGTAAACTTCAAGACGATACAGACTGTCACCTAACAACACTGGGTTACGTTTTACCCAGGGAAATGGTAAATACTCTTTCCACATTTTGTTTTCACATCATTTCAGACTTAGGAAAATGAATCTCCACACGCGCCTCAGCTAGACACGCGAATGCGAGCCGTCCCCTCGTCTGTTTCTGTCTCCATGCACACACGGACGGGCACATGTGTTTATTTTGTCCCTGAGCTGTTGGAAAGCTGCCCTTTACCTCCAAGGACTTCAGCGTGTGTTGCATCAGCACCAGGATAACCTGTTGCATAACCGTAGCATAGTGATCAAAACCAGGACATGAGCAGTGACACCACACGTGCACCTACTACATAGACCTTGTCAGCTGTGTCCTAAGTGTGTGCCATTCGGCCACCATGTCCCTTTGGTCCCTTCAGATACCATCCCCTCTTTGCCTTTTACGACAGTCACGTTTTCAAAGGCCAATTAATTTGTAGAATGTCCCTGGATTAGTGTTTGTCTGATGTTTCCTCGTGTTCTGACTCACATTATCCATTTTTGGCAAGAGTGTCATGGAAACAACGTTGTGTTCTCTCCAGGACCCCACGTCGGCCGGTGCACAGTTGGGCGATGTCATCGCTAGTGGCGTTAAGTTTGACCACTGGGACAAAGTGCTGGCTGCCAGGTTTCTTCACAGCTGATACTAGGATTTTCAACTCACTGCATATAAAATTGAGCCTGAATAAATCACAATTGCTTTTCAGAAATTAATCCTCTGAAATAGAGGTGTATTTTAAAGGAAATTCAACAGAAACATACGAGGACTGTCTGGACAGTATCCGGCCATGTAATATGAAAAGTAGAGGCATTTGTGACCAGATTTTTCTCCAGGCAGCCCTTGTATGCACAGGTAAAGGACAGAATGATTTATCAGTGACTGAAAATCAGACGAAATATCTACAAGAGTCTCAAAGAGATCTCTGCACCCCCATAGTCACCGCAGCACTATTCACGATTACCAAGATTTGGAAACAACCCAAGTGTTCACTGACACACAAATGGATAAGATGGGTGAGGAGTACATGAGGGTTGTCTGGTAGAAACTCAGCCGTAACGGCCTCTATCTTTCATGTTATGTGGCTGGATACTTTCCGGACAGCCGGCGTCTATTCAATGGAATATTATTCAGCAGTGAAAAAGAAGGGGTCCTGCCATTTGTGACAACATGAATGAACCTGGAAGACATTATACTAGGTGAAGTAAGTCAGATGGTGAAAGACAAATACTATAGGATCTCACTTACACGTGGAATCTTAAATGCGTTGAACTCACAGAAGCAGAGTAGAATTGTAGTTACCAGGGAGACAGGAAGTGGAAGCTGTTGACATAGGATACAAAGTGGGTGATCAAAATAAAATTTAAATACAAATGGCCAACAGACACACGAGAAGATGCTCACCATCACTAATCATCAGGAAAATGCAAATCAAAACCAGGAAGAGCTGTCACCTCACACAGGGTGGAGTGACTGTTGTTAGAAAAACAGCAAGTAGGAAGCGTAGGTGAGGATGTGGACAAGAGGGAGCCCTCGTGCACTGTTGCAAATCAGTGCAGCCACTGTGGGAAACAGTATGGAGTTCCCCCCAAAATTAAAACTACCTTATGACCTGGCAATGCCACTCCTAGGTATTTATCTGATAAAAAAAAAAAAAAGACAATACTCATTTGAAAAGAGGTACACACCCTATGTTCACTGCAGCATTATGTACAATAGCCAAGATATGAAAACAACCCACGTGTCCATGGGTAGACGACTGGATAAAGAAGATGTAGCAGGTATACACAATGGAATACTACTCAGCCACAAAGAAGAGTAAAGTCTTGCAATTTCTGACAACACAGATGGACTGAGAGTGTATTACGCTGAGTGCAATACATCCAGCAGACAAACACAAGTACTGTATAATCTCACTTACAGGTGGAATCTAAAAAACAAAACAAAACAGAAACAGACTCATAGGCACAGAGAACAAACTGACGGCTAACGGAGGAGAGGTAGTTGAGTGAAAAAAAGATGAAGGAAATTAAAAACTTTCAGTTATAAAATAAATGTCATGGGGTGTAATGGACAGCACAGGGAATATAGTCAATAATATCGTAGTCACTTTGGATGGTCAAAGGTGGTTGCTAAACTTACCGTGACGATCACTTCCTCAGGTATGTAAATGTTGAATAACCATGTTGTATACCTGAAAACACGTAATATTATATGTCAACTATAATAATAATAACAAAAGAGCTTCATGGACACTGCTGCTGGAATCCAACACTCAGAACATCTTAGAGTGGATTTCATGTGTTCAAAACATCTTTTCAAAAACACACAAGTGAATTGGACCGTTGAATAGCATGCATGTTACCATAAACATGTGGTACCATTCTTAATCTCAGGTTAGCATTAGCGTACTCAGTAGAGTAACTTTTACTTGATACAGGTAGCATTTGTCCATTTTATTTGGAGTTAAAAGTAAAACAAATCTTGATCCCTCCTTCTGAAATGACCTCCATGACACAGGTATACGGGGACACCAGAGGTTTTCAGGGGTGACGACTGGCATCCTTATAATGCGGGCATCGGTCGGTTTCACTCTCACCGTTGGCTCTTTATAGCTTTTGGACACGAGCTGCCGCCTGTCAGTCAGGGAGCCGGCGGCTCCCGCGGGCCCCGAGGCTGCCAGCAGACAGCGCGAGGCCCTTGCTTGTCTCCCATCTAAATTCATGAGCACGGGATTTATGCGGGCTGTAAATCTTGTCAGAACAAAGCCTTTAAGTGGTAACCAATTTTGTGGTGTGTGAGTCTCATTGATTTGTTAATCTGAGCGTGTTTTTATAAAGTGATTTGGATTAGTGAGTTCTGATAGCAGCCCTGTCTTCAGGCCCTTGAATAGTGGTGAGCTAGTAAATAAGGCAGTGAAAATTAACCCATCGGCCCCACCTATCAATTTAAATCACAGCCTTGGAGAGGAGAGTTGTCTCGTCACCTGTAGTTGGCTAGCGTGTGTGCCCTGCTACACCAGCTGCAGAGACCGTCCTTTGGTAACTGGTCATTGTCCTAGGTCCGGGAGACCAAGGCCTGGTGAAGGCCTGCAGGGGCGGCAGGCTTTGCGAGGATGAGTCCTCTGGGACGTGCCAGGTGCTTTGCATAAAGGCCACCTGAACTGATTCTCCAGGGACACTTGCACAGGGCACAAGTAAGACGAAATCTGGATTTCATTTGGGGAGCAATATTTCGCTGTTACAAAGCGTAATGAGAACGGTGCCATTGTTTTCTGTAAAATTTCCCGTCTCGAGAATGCTGGGACCAATCTATTTCAACAGGAAGCGTGTAAGATGTTCTGCACGGAAATGTGCAGGAGGGAAAGGTTTGTCCGTGGGAACGGCAGTATGCAAAAAAACGGGAGGGACGGACATCAGTCCTTGGCTTGCTTTCTAACAAAATCTCCTCCAGAAATGGAGCTTGAGGTCTTAGCATAGGGAAGGAGCTTGCACCCTAGGGGACACGGGTAATGACATTCCTCTGTGTGAGCGAGTCACCCAGGCAGCTGGAGCGAAGGTGAGCAGGAAGGGGCACACAGCGAAGAAAACCCCACTCCCCCTCCCGTTCCACCGTGCCAAGAACCACAGATGCAAATTAGGCTTGGAGTGGGGGTGGGGGCAATTAAAGGGCTCCTTCCTTACAAATCTGCCCTTACAGAAAATAAGAACCTGATTTATTTATTTTTTATTATTATTTTTAATGAGAGAGTTGTAGTCCAACAGCGGACTCACTGAAATTCCAGACGAGTGTTGGCCGGGGTGGCTTGTACCCGGTTGAGACCTCAGAGCTATATGCAGTCAGAGCCTGCTTTAGGGGAAGAGAAGGAAAAGAAGAAAAAGAAACAAAAACAAAAGAATGAAAAAGGACAGTGGCCTCCTTAATCTGGTTTCGGGATCGCTAAGGGCGGGCCAGATGTCTGTCCTACCTCCTGCAACAAATCCTCACCTGTCACCTTCCCTTGGTGTCTCAAAATGTCGTTGGTAGACACGCGTCCATGCCTGAGGACAAGACATCCGTAAGCTGGTTTAAGCTACGATTTTATCTCTAATTAATTGATGGCCAGCTGAGAGAAAGCCTCCGTTCCAGATTAGGTACCTAGACTTCAGAAAACGTGGCCATGGTTTGCATGAATGTTCTAATTGACAAATCTCGCTGATAGTCACACAACTCAGGAGCAAACGGGCAAGATGCTATTTTGGCTTCAGAACAGAATCTTTCATTTCTCTCTGCGGCAGAGCATACTCGTGCGCACAAGACGACTGACCTGTGTCCTGAGAGCTCATCTAATTGTTCGTTCATTTAAGTTGTTCTGCCGTCACCATAAGCATTCCCAGAGCACGACTCAGTCACCGTCACGAGAAGCCGCGATGCGCCACTGAGCCGGTTCGGGCCGTCTTCCACCAACACAGGAAAAGCAGAGCTCACACATGGGAACCTAACACGTCAACAAAGGCTTCTCCTGCAGCGTGTGTCTCACAGCAACCGCGTGCGCTCCGGACCGTCAGGAAGCGTGTCACAGGGCCGCGTGCTGCAGGACGAGCATCGGAGAGCACCAGCGCTTCGCTCCTACTCCGAGGCGCCGTCCCCGTGCCAGCCGCGTCGCCTATAGAGCAATGCCAGCAGCCACGCGGGTGCGGCTCAGTTTGTGTCGGTGCGCGGCGGTGGAACGCTGACGTGCCGAACAACGGCTGCACAGAGCCGCACGGCCGCGGTTGCGGAGCACGTTCTCGGCATCACGTCTGCTCACGTGGTGCTGGGGCCGCCTTCCGCCAAGTGGGCGCGGGTTCCCCGTCACGGCAGCAGGAGCCGTGCATTTCGCTCCAGCTCCTGTCGCATCGACTCATAGATACTCAGGGCACGATTCGTAGTGGACGGACAGCGACACACTCACAACAAGCCCGGAGTCCTTCGCGGTATTTCTTCCTGCCTTCGGGGGGCCGAGCGTGAGAGCGCCTCGTTAGATGTCCTTATTGTAACGGGCCAGCCCTAGGGGGTCTCTTCCTCTCCTTGTAAAAGAACTATTGTTCTGTTCAATGAGCTAAACTTACAAAATAGATTTTCAGCTTTATGGCCTCAATTGAATCCCAGATTGGGCAACACCATTACTACATTCAGAGCGTGTGGGTGACGGCTTGCGAGTCACGAGCTAAAAGCAGAAGGCGAGGCCTGGTGGCCCACCCGATTGGGAGCTGGAAGGGACAGCCCGTGTGGAGCACACGCATTTCTTATAATCATGTTGCCTGCGGGGTTGCCACCCGTCCTCGTTTGATCCAATTAAGGTGAAATGGAAAAACTGTCCTCGTTTCCATCCGAGGGGAGCAGTGCCAAGCTTCATCGCAGGAGGAAGGGATGATTGCGGACAACCAAAGGGGTCGGGGGTGGGAAAGCCTCAGGCAGCCTCCAGTCCTTCGGGAAGGTGGGCGAAGGTGGCCCGACGACTGTTGGAGGAGTGAGCTCAGGGACACGCTCTGAGAGGGTTTTGCAGAAACTATGAATATGTCCAACGCACTGGCACCCTCACCCAGCAGCAGCTGCCCTTTGGGGAATGCACCCTGTTTCAGTCCCTCGAATGGACTGCAAATGTACATGCATAGGGTGCTCCCTGACGCCAAAGTCATCCCTCGGTGTTTGGTTAAAGGTGGAAAGGCCAGCAGCCGTGAAAAGATTTGTGTTGGTCCCGGGTGACGTGAAAAGAGGTGCATTAGCGTCATTAGATGGCAGGAATCAGGTACAGAATGTCAATGATACGATGCCACCACTTGACACTGGGTGTCTGTGTAATGTGCGTATGCAGGAGGAGAGTTGTCTGAAGGCGTAGGCACGGAAATACTAACGGTGACTGTTTCTGGGTGGTGGAATCCCCACTTTGTGTTTTAATATGTTATAATGGCCATAAAAAAAACAAAACTAGCTTTATTTTGGAAAACTTTTAAGAAGGACAGAGAATGGTTAACATTAGGCATTGCCTTAACGTCTCCTAACTAGGAAAAGTAATAACAGGCCTCCACAAACGACAGCCCAACAGCAGCACTTCCAAAAAGTGAAAACACACACGCACCCTTTTACCGCCCCCCCAGCAGCGCTGAGCTGTCGTGGAGTCCAGTTGTTTCCTGAACTTCTTGTCCCAAGAGGGACTCTCTGTCCTAGATATTTCGTTTTTAGAAAAGCGTAAGGCCATTTGCCCTGACGGCTCCCCCGTCTCGTGTCCATGTAAAGGTTTTGCTCGTTTGTCCCGAAACACTTAAAGGGGCTACGCGGTGCTGCGTGCGCTCAAGGAACTAGGCAGGAGCCACACCCTTCACCTGGCGCAGGTGAGAGGGGCGAGTCCAGCAGCAAAAGTGGCGGGTTTTCTGCAACACGCTTCAGTCATGACATTAGCCAGTAAACCAGGAATCTATTTTGGTTCAAGGTTTTCAAGATTTTGCAGAATTAGTTTTGTGGCTGGAAATAAGGCATCTAAGTAGAAACGTGTTAACTGGGATTCAGTCGCCGGTCTCCGAGCTGTCCCTGTGCCGGGGCAACCCCGTGGGTCCAGCTGCTGAGCTCATCCCACCCTGGGCTCGGGGGCCGGAGGGCTCTGAGCTCTGCCCATGTGACGGGGACACAGCGACTGGTTTACTGTCATCTTTGTAAAGTCGGTACGAGCACACGGATGCAGTTCCTTCCAGCTTGGATCGTGTCTGCTTTGCCCGGCCCCGTGCGGCCCAGGCCTTCCGAGTGCTTTCGGCTTCGGACGTCCCAAGTTCTTTTATGATTGTCTCGATATTCTAACGAGCGCTGGTTTTTCTCATGTAGGAATATTTCTGCTATTATAAAATAAGATGATTATCAAAAAGAATTGGGTTGTCACCGGAAATTCTGCCGTTTAAAGTATCTCTTTTAAGACTGATTTTTTTCTTCTTTTTTCTGTGAGCCAGAGTGCTTTTTAGAAAAAAGACTTTGCACTTAGGCAGCAATGCGTAGATGAAAGTGTCATCGCTGGGTGGCGAATGCCCCGTCAGTGGTGTGTGTCTGGCACGGCACCAGGCGAGGCAGGAAGTGAGGAATTGAGTCAAAGACTCCATCCTGATGTGCAGGACGTGCAAAATACAAGGGACACCAGGTAGGTGCATTCAAGTGTGCGTGTGTGCTGCCTGCTGCGAGCACCCTGCGCAGGAGATTGCTTCATTCAGGCGTGTGTCCTCAGCATTCTGAGTGACAGGCACCACAGATGAAGGAACCAATAAACACGCACGCCCCAAAGCCCTCCCACCATCCAGCCCCAGTCGTGGGAGGTGGGAGGAGGGCCTGGAGGGGGCGGGGCCTGAGAGGGCTCGGAAGCCATTCCGAGTTCCCAAGGGCCTTTCAGTCCACGGCGGCCCTCCCCTCTGAGATCCAAGCCCCTGCCCCCCACCAGCACAGTGGGGTGGGGATGGGGGGGCAGGACCGAATCTGCGGGACACGGGGCCTGTGTGGGCCCAGGGAGGTGGGTGATGTCCCCTTACCAGTCTCTCGCGTCGTTCGCCCTCTGTGTCTATTGTCACCCCAGGGTTCCTGAGAGCAACTGCCTAACGGCATGGGCCGGCTTTGCAGTAGGTGTGCAGCCTGGGAACCGGAAAGAGAGGAACGGGGCTCGGCACACCGCAGTGTCACTTAGAGTCACAGAACTCCTGAATCCAGTCGTGGTCAGTGCGAGGGGGGTGACTCCGGGCGCCTGCGGAGGGCCTGAGCCCCTGAGCCCCTGAGGAGTGAGTGGTGCCCGAGACTTAAGGAACATTCTAGACCACTTGAGCATCAGAGGACATTAGATCACGTGTATATGTGTACCTACATATTCTTTCACTTTCTGTGTTCTTTTAAAACCTCTTCGTCACGGACCTTCCAGCCGTGGAAAGTAAGGAGAATAGCAGTCCCCCCGCGTGCACCCCCGAGCCGCAGCGACCCCCACCATCCAGCCAGGCCTCAGCGCTGCGGTATTTTGAAGCCCATCCTGGAGAGCGCCCCGTTTCCTTTAGCGCTGCCAAATGAGAGAGACGTATTTACTGAACGTAACCACGTGTCCCCAAAACATAAATTGTAATTCCTTCATGTTATCAAATATCAAGTCATGGTTTAAACTGTGCTTACCCTCTCACAATGTTTCCCATGAATTTTTTTCGAATCAGGAGCCAAAAGATGACGACACGTTGCAGTCAGAAACCCGTCTAACGTGTCTGTTAAGTCTGTCTGCCCGGCCCGCTCTGAAACCCCCCGAGGTATTTGTTATGAGACGGAGCC
>PVJL010019899.1:0-13050 GCA_004026885.1 Lyroderma lyra
ATAACAGCAAGTTCTTAGTTGGCACCAAATGGGGGACCGTTAAGTATGAGAAATGATGTCGATTTATCATTATATTATGCCTCTGACAGCGAAACACACCTGTACTTTTTATGTAATTTATTGACTGGTTATAGATGCTGTGCGAGAGAGGAAAAAATTAGCGCAGCTTTAATTACTCATGCTGCTGGTTAAAATATTAGTGGGGCACAGAGTGTTGCATGCGTGCACGTGTGTGCATGTGCGTGCGTGTGCGCGCGCATGCGCGTGCATGCATGTGTGTTTGTGTGTATGTGTCTGTGTATGTGCGTGTGTGCGCGCATGCATGTGTGTGTGTGTACGCGTGCATGCACGTGTGTGTGTGTGTGTGTGTATGTGTCTGTGTGTGCACGCGCATGCGTGTGTGTCCATCACTCTGTATGTCTCCACCGTCCCTACCCTCCACCTCAGTGACCCCCTACTACCCGGGAGCGGAATTGCACAGCAGTTAAGAGGTTCCTGGAGCTGGATGACCTGGGTTGTTCAAATCCCAGCTGTTCCGTTTTCCAGCTCTTTCATTTTGGACACATGACTTCTTTCCTGTGCCGTAGTTTTTCATCTGTAAAATGTCATTAATCAACTCAATTAATAGGAATTGCTTGTATTAATGTCCGCGAGCCTGCCCGGTCACTACTCCCCGAGCCACGCCCAACGGGATTGTACACGCGAGGGCTCCGGGGCTCAGGGGGAAGACAGACAGACGCACGGCCCACAGTGGGCGGGAGGCTCAGCTGAGCGCAGGCAGCTGGACAGCAGAGATGGGCCCGCTGCTCCGTGTTCAGGGTAAGTCATCGGGACTCCTTCCTCTTGTGAAATCCCCTTAAATCCTTACAGTTACAAAGAAGCGTCTGTTTCTCCACAGCCACTGATCCCTTGATTAGCTTTCCTGGTTACCTAGTAGTTCTTATTAAAGGTTAGTTGGGACCGAATCTCAGACTCTCAAGTGACCGATCAACTGTAAGAAGCAATTTGCGGAGCTGCTGCCCAGCGAGCCTGCCCCCAGGCCCTCTCCGGGACCAGCCGCTGGGCTCCCAATCTCATTTTTATTGTTATTTTCTGCTTAAATCCACTGTGGCTGGGTGGTGAGTCTGACATTTAGCTGTGGTAAATGTCTACCCAGGAGGCACCATCCTGTCTTTTAAAGCAGAAATTCTTTTGGCCGGAATTTACCCAGGGCCCGAGAGGAAGGGGTGGGGATCCCAGGGCCACGGGCTGGGGTTGGTTCCCCTGGACCCCCAGCTGTCACCCCTGCCCGGAGCTGAGCCCTGGCACATCCGAGGGTGAGCAGAGGAGGCTGGGTCTGCCAAGCAGATCCTCCTCACTCCCAGCAGCCCCAGAGCTCTGTCCGGTTTCGATTGCCTCCAAAGCCCACTGAGACCAGGACCAAGTACAAGTGGTTCATGTCCAAGGTGATCCCAGAAAATGCTGTCAGGGTGGATGGGTGAGATGACAAAATGCAGGGCTGCTGTGGGCGGAGAGCGACAGCACCTCAGCTTGCAACGAGCAGGCGCACGTCAGGGACCTTTGACCCCTGACTGCAAGACAGGGCCCTGGGCAGCGGGTGACCCGAGGTGGTTCTCGGGGGGAGGCCCAGGATTTGGCTGGTGCTGGTCGGTGCGGCGTGGGGGGCCCACTGGCTGAGCTGGAGGGCCGGCCTGCCCATTTTGCCACCGGGTGAGAGGAGACTGCTCTTCACCGAGGCCGGTGTGGGCGCCCCCGAGCCCAGCGAGCCTGCGGGGACTGTTTGGACGCGTCCTTTACAACAATAACGTGTCGTAAAACTATGTGAATCTTTTAGGGTAAAAAAACGTAAAGTATGCATGACAGAATCTCCCATCTCGACCACTGTTGAGCGGACAGTTCTGTGGCGTGAAGTATGCTCCCATGGCTGTGTGGCACCTTCAGGAAGCGCTTTCAGCATTTCTTCCTGGGAAGGGCACCGCCACTGGGATCTATTTTCGGGTCCGTCGGTGCCTCTGTTTGCACGGTTGGTCAGCAAACCAAACAAGTGTCCTCTGGCCGAGGACTTGGAAGTGTCCCTGGGACCACAGCCCTCTGCAGTGCGTGGCATCCTGGGGCACCCGCCTGCCTGCCAGTGCTGGCCCAGCGGCTTCGGCCGGCCTTGGACTTGGGGAGAAGCACTTAATCCTCAGCAGGAGGGAAGCGCTTGGTGCTGCTGGTGGAACTGCTCTTTCATCGGGGGCCAGGATCTGTGCTAACCCTGAAATAGCTCCCGCAGTCTCCCTGCTTGAAACCCAAGTGGCTGCGGGTTTATTTATACCCATCGTATTGAGGAGGGTTCCTTTCTTTCCTCTTCCTCAGGGTAACAGCTGTGGACAGACAGACAGACACACACACACACACACACACACACACACCACGGCCGTGCCCTGACAGGACCATGATCCCCTGTCATCCTTCTCCCTCTCTTCTGTGCCTTTACTGTGGAGCCCCAGGGTGGCCAGGACTGCCCTGTGGGGACCACTGGGGTGCTGAGTGGCAGAGCTGGTCTTGACATTTCTCGTGACACGCACACATGCGCACACACACAAACCAGAGACAGCCTCTGGGACGTCAGATTGTTTCCCTGGAGACTCCCCATGGGGTGGCTGTGGGCAGCCTTTCGGTGTCGCTGGCCGTGTCACATTACGGAGGAGACTGGGAGTGGGCCAGGCGGCCTCGTTCTGCAGTGACGGGGGTGGGGGGCGTGGGGGTGGGAGACAGCGGGTGTGCCCCCCCTTGTGGGAAGGCCTGGAACTGAATTTCTCTACGCCCTTTCCGAGCCCGCGTTCTGGGGTCAGGATCTGGGGTTGGGTGAAGCGGCTGGCAGCCTCGGGAAGAGCTGTGCGCTTCTGATCTTCCAAGGGGTTTGTCAGACACGAAAGGCCCGACGAGCCCCGGCGATGAGCACCCTGTTTACCTACCAAGGAGAGCTGTGTGCTTGGTTGGTCTTTTCCTCTGCAGATATTAATAGTCTCTCTCTCTCTTCAGCTCTGTTGTTTCTTGTCTCCATCTCTCCATTGGCCTCCGTGGCTAATTCTCTCTCTCTCTCTCTCTCTCTCTCTGACCCAGTCCAGAAACCTTGGAGTAGGGACATCAGTGAGTCAGGGAGGCTGAAACTGGAGACCCCAGAGGAAGCAGTCAGCGCTGGTCTATCTGAATGACAGTTTACGTCCTGGGTGCACACACTGTCCAGCCCTCCGCACCTCACCAGCCCCATGGACCCCCTGGGGGCCCCATCAGCAGGCTGTTCCTGGGCCATGCAAAGCAGCTCGACTCTCAGACTGAGTCCGACCTAACAGGGATGAAGAGTAGCACCAGACATTCCAGTTTCAAGAGATACCTGGGATTTTGTGTAGTCAATTAATAAATAAAATATTATACAGAATATTTGAGTTTAGCTCAATCCCTGAATGTCACAAAATGATCCAAGAGGTCTTATTGGGGAAACCTTATATTTGGGGGTCACTTACATTTGAGCAAAGGTGGCCTTCAGGTTTACCTCTGCATTTAGGGGGCATTGGGACTGTCACGCCCACTGGGGAGCAGCCACCTTGCCCCGGAGGCTGAAGGGCTCCCACAGGGCAGCTCCGGGGGCCGAGCCCTGTGTCCCCACACGTGATTCACAACACCACCTCCCCCACCTCCAGTCACATTTGACACTCAGCCTCAGAACCCTCCTGTCAGCCCGGACGGCAAGGTCTGGCCTCAGCATAAGGGTGGAGACCTGCCTGCGCTCCAGCCCTGCCTCTGGAGGTCACAAAGGTAATGACAACAGAAGGAGTGCCAGGGCAGCGGACGCTGTGGGCCCATCATGGGCGGAGCTTCAGGGCTTTTGGCGCTCGGGAATGGCTTGTCCAGGAGGGTGCCGCTGACCAGGAGAAGGCTTGGACCGAGAGTGGGGAAGGAGCTCCCTGCCGAAGCCTGGAGGCCCTGGGGTGGGAAACAGGCCTGGGGTGCGTGATGGAGGGAGGTGGAGAGTGGACTGGGGTTTGAAAGAGGCTTAAGGTTGGTGACATGAGCAAAACAGTGTCTTGTGTAAGAAGAGAACCCTAGCAGCTCTGGGACCGGTGGACAGGGTCAGAGGCAAGATGGACAGATAGGAAACAGACCGGGGGTTGGTGCCCCCCGAGCACGAGCTGAGCTAAGCTTGGCCATGTGTGCGCACGCCTGAGTGTGCCTGTATGGGTGTGTGTGTACACGGGCGTGTGTGTGCAGGCGCGTGTGTGGTGTCTTAGCAATCTTTCACTAAATTCCCTCCTACAGCTGGTCCCCTTCCCGCCCTCCCCCTCCTCTCAGATCCTTCACTCTGACCCCACAGAAAGGGTGGGCAAATAAAAGAGGGTGAGGTTTTGTAAAGCTGGGGGAGGGGATGAGGGTCAGCAAGAGGGAGTCTAATCTACATTCCCTCAGCACCTGTGAAGGTGGGGGATTTAGAGAGTTTAGCAACCCCCCCCCCCCCCCCGAGAGGCTGGTTCATATATCAGCTTTAGTCACACCAGCCCCTGAACGACTCGGCTGTCCATCGACGAGACAACAGGAGAATGGCTAACCCGGATGCGGTCCATCCCCACAATGGAATACCTCTAACAATAAAAAGGAACCTCTGTGGAGACCCGCAACAGTGGGCTAATCTCACAGTCGGTATGTCAAGTGACAGAACACGTGCACCGAGTAGCACACCCTGTACGATTCCTTCCATGGGAGATTCCAGAACAGGTGGAAGCATTCCTGGTGGTAGGAAGTAGATCAGTGGTGTTTTGGGGCTGTGATGGGGTGACTGGCAGGGACATGAGAGCTTTCTGGGGTGAGGAAAATATTCTGCATCTCAATGGCATGATTGTTACACAGGTGGAAACACCTGTCAAAACTCACTGAGCTCAACCTTTGACAAGTACTTTGGTGCATGTACGTTCTAACTCAGCAAGAAAAAACAGGCTACTGGTTGTGAAAAAGAAAGTAAAGAAGGGGGAAGGGAGAGAGCAGAAAAAGCAGGGTGTGGCCTGGCTTTTCAAAGGTCCCCTCGGGGTAAACTGAGGCATCCACCAAACCTAAAAACAGGCCTGACCAACACATCACCCCCGCTCAGCCGCTGTGGCTGCCTGGGGCCATGGGCCCGAGCCTAGGAGGGAGGCTCCTAAAGCTGTACACCTTGGGCACCTCTCTGGCTCACCCTCGTCCTGGCCTAGTGAGGGTCTGAAGGGCAGAGCCTCCCAGGTTTCAAGGTATTTTACACACACCTAGAAGGTTTGGCCATCTGTGTCCTTGTCCACAGGATAAGCCATAAGTCCTGTGTTTTTAACATTGGCCACTAACGCCTAAATTTGCAAATCACAGAGCGGACCACACAAAACACATCCAGCCCTGTTGCCTGTTTGCCACCACGTCTTACAAGGTCAGTTCCGGGCAGTGCAGTGGGCAGCGGGCTGTGGGGTCTCCGTGGGTTTGGTGCACAATTCCTGCCGCTCTTTGATCGCAGCAAGCAGCGGTGTGTGTGCGAGCTGGGACTAGGCCATCCCGGGCCAAGCCCGTCCTCTGAGATTCAATGTCTGTTGTGTGTTTCCTCTGCTGTGGGTTGGGAGAAAGGGCCAGGCTTTGGCCAGAATGACGGTTCCTCCCCCAGGACACCTGTAAGGAAAGCCCCACGCTTGGCCTCCCTGGGAGACACGGCTCTCTGCCCCCTCCCGGGGATAACTCAGCGTCTTGCCACAACGCAGGGCCCTGCTCCCTCACTCACCCCAAGCCCAGGGGCGGCTGGGCCTCCCTCCCTCCCTTCCTCCTCAGCCCCGCTCGAGCTCTCGTGGCTCCAGGATTCCAATCTTAGCCCCACAAGGGGTTGGGGACCCCTACCTACTCCTCAGGCTCCTTGTCCTTAAAGTGAGGATCATTGTAGCTATAGTGACTCAATGAGGCCTTGTCTGCAAAAGCAGCAGTGGGTGTTCGGAGCAGCACGGAGTCTTCCGGCAGTGTACGGTCAGACCCGTGATGTCTCGGTGGAATCTGCACTGGTGGCATGGAGAGGCCCTTCCTGCTGCCCTCTGGACATGGCCAGAGTCTCCCAGCGTCGTCCCAGGGCCTCCGACCGGCACGCACAGTGGTGAGAACCCAGGCTCCAGATCAGGGGTGTCCAACCTTTTGGCTTCCCTGGGCCTCATTGGAAGAAGAAGAGTTGTCTTGGGCCACACAGAAAATACACTGACACTGATGATAGCTGATGAGCTACGAAAAGGTTTGCGCATAATCTTGGTAACGTTTTAACAAAGTTTACGCGTTTGTGTTGGGCCGCGTTCAAAGCCGTCCTGGGCCGCGGGCAGTCCTGGGCCGCGGGCAGTCCCGGGCCGCGGGCTGGACGAGCTTGCTCTAGAGGCAGCCAGCCTGGTTCACATCCCGTCTCGGCCTCACTCCCTGTAAGACTAGGCAAGTTATTTAACCCCTCTGTGCCTCAGTGGTTTCCTTCTCTAGAACGAGACAGTAACAGTAGCTGCCTCATAGGGTTAACATGAGTTAATATATGCAAAGCACTTACATCCTAGGCTATAAATAAATGCTTGCTAAATAGGCCTTTCCCTGCTGGGAAAACAATTTAAGGACAATTATATCTGGATGTTAATAAAAGACTCTTTCCTGTAAGTAAAATGATTGAGCATTCGTCCTCCATTTGAGTCACTGCAGGTTAATAAAGTGGAGGCTTTGTCCTGAGAGAGAACGGGGGTGCAAACCCCAGGTCCACGATGTGCCTTCTGTGACCCACGTAAAACTGTTCGAGCTCTTCCCTCCCTGGTCCCACTGGGGCTAGTGTGCTTCCTGCCCGCCGACTCTGGGCTTGGCCATGTGACTTGCTTTGCCCAATGGGATGCTAGCAGGAGTGGGGTAAGCAGAGGCCTGATGCGTGGGCACAGTGGGCTAGCTCTCTTGCACGGCTGCCCTCACCACGAGAAGAATGTGCCCCCGCTTGCTGCTGGCTGGTCTGGGGACAATGACCATTTGGAGAGCCTTATGTAAATTATCTTCTTTAATGCCTACCACTATCTTAGAAGAAGGTCTTGTCATCCCATTTTGCAGATGAAGAAACTGAGGCCCCACTGGGAACCCAGGATTTTACCCCAATCACACTGTGGTTGGTGGGACCAGGGGCCTGCACCCCGCTGACCCACCACCCTGCTGACCCACCACCTCTGGTCTGAGGGCAGAGCTTGGGATTTGAGCTTCTCTCTGAGCAGGAGCTTCTTCCAGCTCACATTCTCCATGGCTCCCCACCCAATCCCATCCAGTAGGCACGAGAGGTTCCAGAACAGCAAAGGCAGTGCCCATGTTTCCCTGCTCGGGCAGACTGCAGCATTGAACCAGACTCTTCCAGAGAGAAAACGTTTGTTCCAATGAATCTAATTAAGTGGTTGTGTCTGGAAGGGAATAAGCAGTTCCTGACCGGCACTGGAGGTTTAGCAGTTGACAGATAATAGAAGATAATTTCATCAGAAGAGGGTGCAGCCTTTACAGATGATGCCTCCGGGAGCCCTCAGATCTGCAGAGAGGAGAGATGGTGCTTGTCTGCTGCTGGGCACGGAGAGAGCGGGGAGTGAGAGGAATCTTGGGGGGGAGGAGTCTTCAGTGCCCCTAAGTCAGATTTGTCACCGGCCAGCTTGTCCCTGAGTGTCCAAGAGTCCAAGAAAACTCACAGCCTTTGAGGATGGCAATGAGGGTAGGGGCTGAATGAGATAGAAACAGAGGGGCCACTGAGACAGGCAGTGGCTGAGAACAGAGATGCCACTGCCACCACCAGCTGGTCCCCTTCAGACCAGCTCCGGGAGGTTAGAGAGTTGGAACTGCTTTCATGGGCAAGTTGTTTCTCACATGGTGAACATCCACAAGACCTGAACATGGCACAGACCTTCATCCTATTTTATTCTCATTGTGACCCCAGCAGGTAGCTACTGTGATTCTCATTTACTGGGGGAGAAACTGAAGCTCAGTAAGGTTCAATGTCTTGTCCAAGGTCACTCCACTGAGAACCACATCCAGGTGTGTGTGACTTCGGAGCCATGCGCTTTGGAAAAGTTTGATTCAATTTTGTCTCTGCCCTGTTTATAGGCACGAAACACGTGTGGGACACCTGGCTTGTCTTCTGTTGCAATGTGTTCATTGAAATTAATAAAATGACACAGACATCAGGTAAGGGGTAGTTGTCATGTCAATTGCTAGGGTGGGCTGACCAGATGGACCATTTTAAATGGGACAGAAAACAATGGTACTGTCCTGTTTCAAGTGGTACCTATGGTCAGCCTACTGACACCTTGAACTTAGCCCCGTGAGACTAGGCTGACCATACGTACCATTTGAAACAGGGCAGGACTGTTGTTTCCTGTCCTGTTTAAAATGCTATGTCTGGTTAGCCTACCCCAGAGCCTACCCCTGGAAGCATTTTGATTTCTGTAATTGTCAATGATTTGAGGGGAAAATCACTCTTACGTGCGTGTCACCTGTTGATACCTTGCTGAAGAGCACACAAAATGTAATTCAGTCTTTTCGAGAGGACTGTAAACTACCGTGAAAGTCACTCTGCTGTAGGTGTCCTCCTCCACTCCGGGGGTGAGCTGCATTATTTATCGTGCACTCAAAGGCCGCTGCTCTCCCAGCTTCGTGGGGTGGTTTCTAAGTCTCACTGCCACGATTACAGTATCGGCCGTAAGTCCGGTTGCCATCCCAGGCCACCTCCACGCCCTCTGCACTGGCTGTGGACAAGGAGACCAGAGGGCCACACCTTTTAGGTGTGTGTAAAATATGCATTAAAAATGTGGGTTCCTGATGGACCTTCTGCAGGGACTGGTTTTGCTCCTCTGTGTCTTGTCTGCTTTCTTCCCAGCTCTCAAAAGTTGTGTCACAAGCATTTGTGTGGCTGCACGTATTACATCCAGGTCAGTGAAGGTCTGCACGTGATACTGAAGTACCAGAAGGAAAAATCCATAGGCTGGAGGTGGGCAGGAGAGACAGGCCATGCAATCAAAGGCTATTTGAGAACCTGTACGCAGATGTAATTAGTAGTTTTATTTGTAACAGCCCCAAACTACAAACAGCCACATGTCCTTCAGAGGATGAGTCGGTAACAGACTGTGGTACAGCTGCTCTTTGCTTAACGACAAACCTGTTTAATGACCGTTTGGACTTACGACCAGTTCTCCAAAGCAGGGAATCCCCTTTCTCAGTCTGTGTGAGTCTCAGGAACTCCCTTTCTCAGTCTTTGTCTCCTTCCTGCAGTTGGTTCGTATTCACCCACGAAGCGTTCGAAATCATACAAGACTACATGTTCTGTTTATAAACGTGGTGTTGCGTGATATCTATTGATAAATACATACCTTATGGCACCACGACACACCACACGACATCTGCCTTTAAGCTGCTTGCTTGTCAACCAATTCGCTTAGTGACCTAGTCGTAGGAGCAAAACTCGGTCGTTAAGTGAGGAGTGCCTGCACATCCATACCATGGAATATTACACAGCAACCCAAGGTCCTGGGTCATGCCCGTGGAGTGGCTATGTGAATTCACATGTGGGATAGCATTTTCTAGAACCATGCACCAAACACAGCACGACAGAGGGTGCGTGTAAAAAGGAGAAATCTGAGTAGCGTCTGCAGCTTAGTTGATGGGAATGTACAATGTCAAGTTCCTGGGCTGGACAACTGGCCTCTGGTTAAGCAGGTGCTATCCCTGCAGGCAGAAGTGGGTGAGGGGAACCTAGGAACTCCGTGTACACGAGTTTTGAAACTTCCATGTGAGTCCAAAATATGTCAAAACACTTTTTTAAAAAGACCGCCTAAGAAAGCCCGCAGAACCGTCTGGATTGTCTTGTGTTCTCCATGGTGTCTACCATCTTCCCCCCCAAGGCGCGTTTTGCACTTACGTATAATGTTGCAGCATAATTTAGTATGCCTTGGTGGCCCACGAAACCATTCTTTTCTAATTCTTCTGGTTTGTTTATTATTATAATTATAAAAATAATTATTGTTCACCGTGACTTTTTCTGAGCTCTTTCATTTAGTCAAACCAATGACCCAAATTTACAACACCTAAGAGGAGGTGAGGGTAGGGAGGTGTTCAGCAAGAATGGTGACATTGGACTGTCACCTCCACAAGGACATGTCTGGAGTATTTTTTTTAAACTAATGCCTCTCCAGTGCCTAGAACAGTGTCTGAAATGCTCAACACACATTTGTTGAATGTACGTGGGCCCCGAAGGAGGTGTCCATGTGACCATAGGACATGCCTGTGTCCTTTTCTCGAATCCTCCCAACGCTACCTGAATCCAGCTTTATGGAGAGAGAGGGAATGGGAGGGAGACGGGGGAGGGGCAGCGAAGGGGGAGGGGCAGCGAAGGGGGCGGGGCAGCGAAAGGGGAGGGGCAGCGAAGGGGGAGGGGCCGAGAAGGGGAGGGGCCGAGAAGGGGAGGGGCCGAGAAGGGGGAGGGGCCGAGAAGGGGGAGGGGCCGAGAAGGGGGAGGAGAGCAGGGTATTTACTGTATGGAATGCAGAACATGTCCTTAGGCCTCTCCCCGGGCCACCCCTGACTGGTAACATCCACTCTCTGATGTCTTTAACTACAGACTCACTTCTGTCTTGTCTTGAACTTGACCAAAACAGAATCCTCCAGTAGGTCTGCCTTGGCTGGCCTTGGGGATCAGCTTTCTGTCTATGAGATTATCCACGTTGCGGGCACCAAAGTTCCTTCAGTCCGCCAAGGAGCTGCCTGCTGTAGGACTCTTCCAAGGTCTGCTTATGTGCTACCTATGGGTGGACATTTGGGTTGCTTCCAAGTCAGGGCTATCACGAACACGGCCGCTGGGACACAGGTGTGTGAGATGGCGTGTGGGTCACTTTTCTGGGGTAACTGTCTAGGAGTGCAACTGACAGGAAGGGCACGTTTCATGTCCGGTGTCTCCACGCCTTCGCTGCCCCGTCAGAGCAGCCTGGTGGGACTGGAAGAACAGTGGATTGCTTCGTTCATCGGCTGATTCCCTCCTCCCTTCCTCCCTCTGCAGCCAGCCGTGTGCACGGTCCCCAATGCCAAGCTCTGCAGGGACAGTGAACAGAACCTGCCCCCCAGGAGGCCACAGCCCTTCGGATGACTGTGTGCAGTCACCCCTCTCATTTCATCAATGAAGAGACAAGACTGGGGCCCAGAGAGCGGAGGTAACCTGCCCAAGGTCACTCAGCAAGAAGCGTGGCCAGGGCGAAACTCCTAGTTTTCTTTCCTACTCGTGCTCCTTCCTGGCACCAGAAATGTCTCTCTGGTCCGTCTGTCTTCCCTTCTTTTGTCTCAGCCTCTCTGCCTTGGCTTATGCCGTTCTGTCACAGCAGCATCAGTCCCCCTGGTTTCCCATGTGGAACTGCCTAGCCTGGCTGTTCTGACACCTTCATCAACTGAAGTTCATCTTTGAGTCTTAGCTTTCCTAGAGGCCTTCCCCCACCATGCCCGCAACACCTACAACCCCAGGGTGCGTGGGACTGTCCCCGAGAGGCTTGGAGTCCTCAGACCACAGCGGTTCTCACTTTGAGGCCCCCTGGCACCTCCTGGAGTCGGGCTTATACCCAGCATGCACCCCTCCCTGCCCCGGGGGACTGCAAGCAGCACAGGCCCTTCCCCCATCACTCCCTGCTCAGGGCCTCACCTCTGCACGTGCTGCTCCCCCTGTTTGGAATATCTCTGCCCCGAAACTGTCCAGTCAACTCCAAGTCCCAGAGCAAAACTTCACTTGCTTGGGGAAGCCTGCCTGCCACCACTTCCTCCTGGCCCAGAGTAGACTCTGTCCCTCCCCTACTACTGAGCCTGCCTTTCCCAGACTCACAAATTGTCCCACAGGTGTTGTCAGGGGACATGGTGGCAACAAGTTCCCCAAAGGCCATCCCTGGCTGGGCTGAGTGTGTGGCCCACAGGACTCACCACGGTCCACTGCATGTGGGCTCCCAGCAAAGGGTTTGCTTATCCCATCACATCCATGCTGGAGGGCCGTGAAGTCCGCACCCACGACATAAATGTGGGTCTGTGGCCCTTCCTCATGGCAGGGGTGGTGAGGGGCAGGACGGGCCAGCGTCTGTTGGGCGCTCACCATACCATGCCCTTTACTTACCTTAACTCATCTGCTTCTCACACATTTCCCGAGAGGCGGGCAATGTGTCCCATTTCCAGGTAAGAAAATGGAGGTTCAGAGAGGTTGTGCAAGTTGCTCAAGGGCACACAGTTTGTGTGGAGAGGTCTTGCTTGAACCCAGATTCCCGGGCTGCCCTGTCCCATCTTCCTGCCATCACAGCCCTTTCCCACGGAGAGGCTCTGGATTCAGAACAGGGGGTTGCACAAATCGCATTGCCTTGCCTCTATTGGCATTGAAAAGCTTAAACTGGACCTATACAGGAAAATCTGGGTCAACCGTTTAAGTCTAATTTGTCTCTTCAAAGAAAAGAGCCTGTGTCCCAGGGTCACTTTGGGTTGCACGTCATGAAGTGAGTCACAGTTATGTTTCTGAGAAAAGAGTACCTGGTTCAGATGTTTGCAGGCCTGTCAGGGCTGAGGGGACATCAGCACTGGGTGGGGACGGGGTGTGAGAGAAGGGGGGAGCTGGGGGGAAACCAGAAAGTTTCATGGCAGGCGCCCATGGTGAATCACCGGTGCCACCTAGCTGGAACTTGGTCCGAAGTCACCTGCATTCTGGGAATGCACCTGCCCAATCCCTCTGGGCAGGAGGCTGGGGCCTGTGAGCTCCCGCACCCGCCCCAACCCTGCGTGGTGCGTTGTACAATCTATTTCTTAGTGGGGGTGGGGTAAAAAGGGTTTGCAAACAACCCAAACAAACCCGCGCCTGATTCAACCTAATGCCCTTAATTTTCGGGTGAAGAAACCCAGTAACAGGGAGCGCAGGGGCTCCCCAAAGTCTCCTGACTGAGCCTCAGCAAAGGGTAAATGCGTGAGACCTGGGTGGGCCCGAGTGGGGCAGAGCGAGCCCCGGGCCGCGGAGCGCGCCCCCCC
>PVJL010019900.1:0-13005 GCA_004026885.1 Lyroderma lyra
GGTGTCACCGACTCGCCGCGCGCCCGCACCACCATTGGAGGCCTTGGATCCCGCCCCTGTCAACAGGCCCCGCCCCTCCGGGCGAGTTAGGTTGCGGCGCGGGTGGCGGGCGGAGCTGGTCCCGTTGTGCTGCGGCTCCGCGCGGCCTGCAGTCCCGGGTCCGCTCCCCGCGCCACCCGCCCGCCCGCCTGCCATGGAGCCCGGCCCCGACGGCCCCGCCACCTCCGGCCCCGATGCCATCCGCGAGGGCTGGTTCCGCGAGACGTGCAGCCTATGGCCCGGCCAGGCCCTGTCGCTGCAGGTGGAGCAGCTGCTACACCATCAGCGCTCGCGGTACCAGGATATCCTTGTCTTCCGCAGGTAGGTACCACCGCCGGCCCGCTGCGCGGCCCAGGTCCCCTGCGATCGCCTGCAGCCCAGACCACCAGCTGCCCACCCCGACGCGAACCAGCCGGGATTCCTGCCCTGATCTCGGCCCAGCCCACCCTCTTCCTGCCGGACCCGTTTTGAGCCCTTTACCTCGGCCGCCCCTGTGCCGTCTCTGCCCGCCCCCCCGCCCCCCGGAGAACTGTCAGAAGTTCCTGTAAGCCAGGCCCGCGCGTTCCTTCGGTCCCCTTCCCACCCTGCACCCCGTTCCTGGGGCTGGGGGCCCGCGTTTCGGGCGGTCCTCTTACGCGGGGAGAGAGCCAGAGTCTGCGCGGATGCCACACGCCGAGCTCCACGTGTCATTCAGGGATACGTCAGAGTCGGACCCCAGTCTGACCCCAGCCTCCACCCAGCAGGCCTGCCGGCGGGTCCTCGCCACGTGTCACCCCCAGTACTCACCTCTGGGACCCCTTCGCAGGTTGGGGGCGATTCTTCTCACCCAGGGTGAGTGGGGGCACCTTGCCCCCACCCAGGGAACCCGGGTCCCTGACTGTCACTCCCGCCCCGCAGTAAGAGCTACGGCAACGTGCTGGTGTTGGACGGTGTCATCCAGTGCACGGAGCGGGATGAGTTCTCCTACCAGGAGATGATAGCCAACCTGCCCCTCTGCAGCCACCCCAACCCACGCAAGGTACCCCGCTCCCACCAAGGTTCAGCCACCCCTCGGCGACCCACAGGGCAGTGCTGGAGGGCCCTTGCCACGTGCCCAGGGTCCAGCCAGGTGCTTCCTAAAGGGCCGTCAGAGAAAGTGCCAGCAAGGACAAGGGGAGTAAGTGGGAGAGCGCCCCATTTCACAGGGGAGGGGGCTGACAGCCTCAGGGGAGCACACAGTTACGGCTGAGGCCGGAAATGTAGGGAGCCGTTTCCAGGAATCGGGGAGACCCCTCAGGCTAGGTTCCCGAGGCAGGGAAGTGTGCCTGAGAGTAGAAAACGAAGTACCGAGGTCTGGATCAGAGCTAAGACCCAAACCCTCGCTGCAGACGGTTCTGTGCGTCTGCCCCGTGCGGGCCCAGGCCACGGAGCGGCCCTGCCCCTGACTCTCACGCCCCTCACAGGTGCTGATCATCGGGGGCGGGGACGGGGGTGTCCTGCGGGAGGTGGTGAAGCATTCCGCCGTGGAGTCCGTGGTGCAGTGCGAGATTGATGAGGTGAGTGCCCAGAGCGCACCTGGGTCTGGGTTCGAGTCCCAGCTCTGCGCCAAATTGACTGCGTACCTTTGGGCAAGTCGCTCCATAGTTCTAGGCCTGTTCTTCATCTCAGAAACATGTTGGGGGCAGTTAGTAGGGTAGTAGTGGGCCTGGTACACAGCAGGTGTGCCATCGATGCTCGTTCTTAGTAAGACTGAGTGCTGGCTTTCAATTCAAGTCCTGGGGACATTCCAAGTACTAGGGCATCAGCCCTTGACACGCGGCGTGTTTTTAATGAGCATCTACTACGTGGCAGCCATTGGTCTAGGTGGTGACTAGACAGATGCGGTCCCTGCTCCAGCTGATACTCTGGTTAGGAGGAACAGTCAAAGGATGCTGTGATAAAGGCGGGAAGAGCAGCCGAGAGCAAATGCACAGGCCAGGGAGGTGGCTTCGGGCCGAGGTCTGAATGAGAAGTGGCCAGCCATGGGGAGGCCAGAGTCACCACCCTCTGGCCTAGTAAGAAAGCCACTTGGCTCGGGCGGTGTGGTCTGGGGAGGGCACAGGAATGTGGCCATTGGGCTGAGCAGTAAGTAGGCTGGAGCCAGCCCTCGGAGGAGCTGAAGGTCCTGAAGTGTTCCCCATTTTGCAGCTGTGGAAACCGGGGTTCCACAGAGTGATTGGCTGGCCGAAGGTGACCATGCCATGAGAGGGACTGCGCGAGGCCCACGTGGCTCCATCTGACTCGAGGGCCCCCCAGCCCCCGTGGCCCAGCACCCAGTCCCTCCCGTTCCGTCCCCAGGACGTCATTCAGGTCTCCAAGAAGTTCCTGCCGGGCATGGCCGTTGGCTACTCCAGCTCAAAGCTGACCCTGCACGTGGGCGATGGATTTGAGTTCATGAAACAGAACCAGGATGCCTTTGATGTGATCATCACCGACTCCTCGGACCCCATGGGTGAGCGAGGGCTGGGCCGGGGACCCTCGGGCCGCCGCCGCCCCAGGGTGCAGCGCTCTTTGCTGCTCAGTTGCCACCTCCCCCCGCCCACGTGGAGCGGGGGGATCAGGCCCCTGCCCAGGGCTCGCAGTTGGCTGGGCCCCTGGAGGACGGTGGGGCCCCGGCCTTGGCTCCCTAGGCCCCGGGTTCCTCCAGCCTCAGGGCACGATGGGTTCTCCTTCTCAACCAAGGGCAGCGGTGCAGGAGCCCCAGGGCTGCACCAACCAGCATGGGGGCCCCTCAGATACTGGGGCAGTGGATCCCTGTCCCCCTCTCACGCACCCTCTCCATGTTTGGTTTCTGAATTCCACAGCCCTGGGTTCGGGTCCCAGCTCTGCTCCTTGGCAGCTGTGTGGGTCTCTGTAGTGGGGTGACAGCGGCGCTTGCCACCCCCCCAGGCCGGGCCCCAGAGGCCTGAGCCCGAATGTGTTTAGTGCCCCTCGCCCCTCCGTCCCCGCAGGCCCTGCTGAGAGCCTCTTCAAGGAGTCCTATTACCAGCTCATGAAGACGGCCCTCAAGGAGGATGGGATCCTCTGCTGCCAGGGTGAGCGCCCCCCCGCGGTCAGGGAGGCGGCCCCCACCCCCCACCCCCACCCCCGCTGCCAGTGCTGAGGCCGCGCCCCACCCCCAGGCGAGTGCCAGTGGCTGCACCTGGACCTCATCAAGGACATGCAGCACTTCTGCCGGTCCCTGTTCCCCGTGGTGGCCTACGCCTTCTGCTCCATCCCCACCTACCCCAGCGGCCAGATCGGCTTCATGCTGTGCAGCAAGAACCCGGTGAGCTCCCGGCAGCCCTGGGGTGGGAGGTGCAGGGGCGCGCTGAGAACACGTCCCTCATCCAGCCGCCCCGCCCACCCCCCTGCAGAACACCCACTTCCAGGAGCCTGTGCGGCAGCTGACACAGAAGCAGGTGGGACAGATGCAGCTGAGATACTACAACTCGGACGTGCACCGGGCCGCCTTCGTCCTGCCCGAGTTCGCCCGCAAGGTGAGCCCCTGGCGGGCCAGGCCCGGGGCGGGGACCCAGGGCTCCCCGAGGGGCCGCCTCCACCCACACGCGACCAGCGTCCTCCTGAGACCTCCTGTCCCACCAGGCCCTGAACGATGTGAGCTGAGTCCGCCGCCGCCCAGGACCTCGGGCCAGGGAGTCCTGGACCAGACCCTGCCGGCACAGCCACCAACCCAGTGTTCCAGGCCCAGACGCTGCCCAGCCTGCCCTGCTGAGCGGACTGTCTGTCTGTCTCTGCGACGTTCGACCTCTAAGCCTATACCAGCTGTGTACAGCGCCATCTCCGCCTTCTGTCACCCCTCGCTCACCAAACACGTGTATTTATAACAAAGTTCTGAATTGTGTCCCCAGATCTTGAATGGGCCCAGGCAGGGACTGTAGCAGCCGCTACCGGGCGCTCCTGTGTGCCAGCCTCTGAGCTGGGCCGAGTATCTGGCCTCTGAGTGTCTGTGAATAGGCGGGCTGGGCCCTCCCTGTGTGACCTTGGCCCCGCCCCTTGTCCTCTGGCACCAAGAGACACAGCGGTCATCCAGCGGACACTGGACCCGGATCTGTCCTGAGAAAGCTGCCTTTGGTCATTCCTTCCCCCAGCCTGACAAAGCCCTTGGTGACAGACCCCTGGAGGTGGGGCTGCTGGGGCCTTGCCCTCGGCTGAGGCTGCCCTGCAGGTTCTCAGGACTTTTGGAGGATTATTTAGGTCCCATCCGGGAGGGCACCCTGCAGGGCTGGCTGGAGCTTGGTTCGGGTCCAGTTACTTGGGCCTGTTGAAACCTCTCCGGCGCCCTGGCTTGGCCCAGGGTTTACACCTGGGTTTAAATCCTGCCTGCCCACCTCCTGGGCGCCGGCCGGTAAATTCCTGGGAGTCTACGAAGCCGCTGTGGGTGGCCCCGCCGGGACGCCTCGGCACACGACTGTCCCCTCTCCATGGTGCTGAACACCCAGCCGGCGCCCCCGGCGCTCACGCTCCTGAAGCCGGGGCTGAGACGGCGGTGGGGGAGGAGCCACCGCGGCAGGGTGTGGGTTCGGGGAGGGGGGCTCTAGCCCACCCGCCTCAGGCTCCAGCAGAGAGGGCCTTTGCTCCTTCAGAAAATCTCACCAACCCTTCTCCCAGGCCTGGGCAGAGGCACTGCCAGAGGACAGATCAGCCTGGGAGACCTGGGGGCCCATAGGGAGACAAGGGAGTGGCCCCAACCTGGGGTGGTGCTGGAACACTCCCTGAGCCCCACCCCCCACCCCCGGCAGCTACCTTGGACCCCACTCAGCAGGTGCTGGGACTGAAGTCTTCATGGAGGTCGGGTGATGGGGAGCACGTGTCCAACTGTGTTCCCAACTCCTTGGGTAGCCCCCAGTCAGTCACCCCTGGGCTCCACATGCCCCACACCCACCCCCACGAACTCACTGGACTCACACCTGCCACTTGACCTTGGTCAGCAGGTGTGACCCCAAACTAACCCCCATTTCACCCCCAATCCCAGGACAAACTTCACCCCCAACTTGGGAGCCAATACCGCATGTCCCCCAGGGTCTCCCCACTCCCAGAGGGGCCAGGTGAGGCATCAGAGGAAGGCTGCCCAGAGCGCTGACCTCTAGGCGTCTTAATTCCTTTAACCTTCACAGCCACCTATGCGGAAGGTGACGAGACTGAGTGACTTGCTACTAAGCAGGCACTCCCTCTAAGAGCCACTCCACTCTGCTCACCCCAACCTGCCCCTGCAGCTCAGCCCAAGCACCACGGGGCTCCCAGCAGGATTTTTTCCCTGGACCGTGGCTCTGAGGGTCCCTCCTCTGCAGCCCATCTTCGTGACCAAGCTCCAGGAAGGCCCATCCGCTGCTGCCAGAGAACACGGACCCACGAAGGGCTCAAAGGGCTCCACCTGGGTCTGAAGCCCCACTCCACGGGCTGGAGCCACTCACAGCTCCCACCTGTGAAATGGGAGCAGTGGTCCTCACCTGGTCCGGCTTCACGACGAAGCAGGCCACGGGGCGCTCACTGAGCTAGTGAAAACCAGAAAGGCCTCTGGGGACAGAGGGAGGGGTGCCCGAGCCGCGGGGACAGCTGGGGCCACTTAAACAAGGATGCCTACCCCAGAAGTCGAAGTTGTTGACGGTGTAAATCCCTCCACTCCCCAACTTCTACTGAAGTCTCCTGTACACCCGTGCACCCCTCGAAGGGGCGACGCTAGGGACTAGCACTGAACCCTTCATCTGGGTGGACAGGGACTGAGGCAGAAGCGGGGTGTTCGGTGAGGCCATGACCTGAGGCCCCTAAAGTCCCAGAAAACAGGCCCAGTTTGTTGGCTTGGAGAATAAAATTAATCCTATTTAGAGCTTTTAAGCTTAGTTAGTTATCAAAATCAGCTCTGCCTCTGGTTAGTCTCCCCGCAGTTCCACCTGCATTGTTGGAGCGCAGCCCGCCCTCCCTCGCCCATCTCCCCCTGCCCGAGGCGGCCCTGGTCACCCCTGGTCACCTCCTTCAGCTGGTTGTGTTGGTATTTACCTTTAGGTCCCTACAGAACACACCTGGACTGCTCTCTCTGGCCTTGTCAGCTGTGACCTTCGTCTGTACATTTGCTAATAGGGAAGATGAGGTTTGGCTTTGCCCTTCCCTCCCCTGCTTCCCTGCCCTACCCTGTCAATAATTAAATGGTCAATAGTCCGTGATACACTGTTGCAACTACACAAATGCTGATCCCAGCTGGCAAGGAGTGAGCTGCAACTTTGTATCTCCTGCACAGCTTCCTTTTTTGGGGGGTGGGGTGGGGGGTGGTTCCCTGGCTGGAAATCGAACCCAGGCCGTGGCGTTGAGAGCGTGGAAGCCTAGCCACTACACCACCAGGGAATCCCTCTGCACAGCTTCTTCTACCCTGGAGGTTTTGGGGGGATTTTTTTTCATTTGCTTAATTTTCAATAAATTTACCACCAATTTAACCCCAAACTGTTTTAGCAATTATCTAAAGCTCTTAAGATTTGCGGGCACAATATGTGAATCAATTAATTTTTTTTTTTTTTTTTTTTTTGCTTTTTGGTATGTGGGTAGCTCCCTGGCTGGGAATCGAACCCAGGCCGCAGCACTGACAGCGCCAGCGCCGAAGCCTTAAGCCACTACACCATCAGGGAACGCCCATCAATTAATTTTTTCATTATGACATCTTAGTATTTTGCTTAGCCCTGTTATAATTTATAATTAATTCACGATGACATGTAATGCAATATTCAGTAACAGGAAATATTAGTATACATAATATGCATTTCTTAATTTAAAATTATTTGTATCATAATGTACATAACACTTTCATTTAGGACAAAACAGTTACCAAAAAAAATTTTTTGTAAAAAGATCCTTGGACTCAAGAGGTGTTTAGTCACATTCATCTGCCTGAAGAATCTGCCCAGAACCTTCTGACCACCTCTAATGGAACTCCTTATTGGAGCTCTATCTTTTTTTTTTTTTTGGTTTTGTTTTTTTGCTTTTTGGTATGTGGGTAGCTCCCTGACTGGGTGGATCTCTATCTTAGACTCCATGTCTCCCTGTTCTTGGGTTACTCCCTTGTTTTGCTGTAGCATATCCTAGAGCAGCTTTTCAAGAAATGCAAACCTAAAAAAAAAATCTGACATGCATGAAAATGTCTTTATTCCACCTTCATGCTTAATTGATGGGTATAGAATTTGGATGGGTATAAAATTCTGCATTGGAAAGAATCTTCAAAATTTTGAAATTTGCTCTTTTCCATTTTATTCGTCATCTACTACTGTCTTTCAAAAAATGAGCCCCAAACCTGGCAGATTGGAACACAAATTAGCATGTCTTTTCTGCTGGTTCAGCTTAGGGCCATTCATAAGGTTGCGGTCAAGCTGTCGGTCAGGGCTGCAGTCACCCAAGGCCTCAACTGCAACTAGAAGGTGACCTTCCATGATGGTTCACTCACGCGACTAGCAAATGACACTGGCAGCTGTCAGGAGGCCTCAGTTCTGTCCAATGGAGACCTCAGGACACAGCGGCTGGCTTCCCTCAGAGCAAGTAATCCAAGACGAAGCCAGGCAGATGCTCCCAGGTCTTGCCTGGCCCCGCCACGCGGTCACACACACACCAGCGCGTCAGCCAAGTCCTGTCCCTGAGCACCCCGTGCGGGAGAAGACTGGCACAAGCCCCGCCCGAGGCAGGAACCACTGGGGACTCCTGCAGGTTGACGTCTAGTCTCCAGTGTCTTTTTTGAGAGCTCCAAAATCATTCTTTTCCTCATCTTTTGCTCTGTTTCCTCCCCCATTTCCTCTTTCTCAAAGTTCACAGAATGTAATTTTTCCCTCCAGTGTTTGGAAATATCACGTGTGAAGTTGTATGTCCAGCGTGCTGGACGTGCAGGGCGACACTTGCAATCAGTAAACTCGTGTTCTGTTACGTTCCGGGGCATTTTCTTGTGTTATTTTGTTTATAACTTTCGCTCCTCTGTTATCTTTTTCTGAAATTCCTGATGACTCAATCTTTTGCACACTGGATAGGGCTTCTCATCTTCTAATGTTTAGCACCTTTCATTTCTCTTTTACCCTGTGTTCTAGAAGACCTCTTCACTCTTCCAAACATTTTCTTGAGTTTTTCATTTCTATCCTACTTATTTCCCGAAACTATTCTTTGTTCACTGAATGCTTTTTCTTTCCTTCAGACTTCATTGTTACATTTATTGGGGTGACATTGGTTAGTAAAAATTACACAGGTTCTAGGTGTACGATTCTACAGGACATCTTCTACGGGTTGTGTTACATGCTCATCACCCAGAGTAGGTTCTCTTTCCATCACCATCTATTTGTGTCCCTGTCCCTTCTCCCCCACTGACCTCCCCCATCACCCTCAGGTAACTACTAAATTATTGACTGTGTCCATGAGTTTTGTTTCTTTGTTGCTTTCGATTTTACGTTAACAATCAAACTAAATTTCTCCATCCCCTTCCCTTACTTTATCCACTTGCCCATCCCTCCCATCTGAAAGAAGCCCCTCTAACAGTCTCTGTAGTACTGGCTTGGTGGTGATGGTGAGGAACTCCTTTAGTTTTTTTCTTGTCTGTCCTTCAACTCTGAATGATTGCCTCGCTGGATACATTATTCTTGGTTGTAGATTCTTGGTTTCCATCATGTGGAATATTTTCTGCCAAGCCCTTCTGGCCTGTAAAGTTTCTGGTGAGAAATCAACTAAGAGACAAATGGGTGTCCCTTGATAAGTTACTACATGTGTTTCTCTTGCTGTTTTTAGAATTTTCTCTTTTTCTTTAACTTTTGCCATTTTAATTATGATGTGTCACAATGTGTTTCTGTTTGGGGTCATCTCATTTGGGACTCTCTGTGCTTCCTGGGCTTGTATGTCTATTTCCTTCACCAGGTTAGGAAATTTTTCAGTCATTATTTCTTCAAATAATTTATTGATCCCTTGCTTTTCCTCTGTCCCTTCTGGTAGACCTATGATTTGGATATTCTTATGTTTGATATAGCCCCAGAGGAATCTCAAACCATCCTCCTTTTTTTTGAATCCTAGTTTCTATCTGTTCTGGTTGGGTGTATTTTGCTGGCTTTTCCTGCAAGTTATTGCTTTGCACTTCTATTTTATCTAGTTTGGTGACTTTTATTCCGTTCTTCATTTCAATTAATGTAGTCATTATCTCTCTCTGATCCTTTATAATGGTTTCTAAGTCTTCTTTAATGCTTGCTATCTCTCTGTTGAAATTACCATTCAGTTCCTTAAGCTTTGGTATAATTGATGCTTTGAGCTCTGCTTCTGATGGGCCATCTGTCCCCATCACTTTCTCTGGTTTCTCATATTTGTAGCCTCTCTGGACCCTCCCAGCTGCAGTTTCTTTGGTGCTCACTGGTGGGCAGATGTCTGTGGGGGAGGGGCTTTGTTTTCTTCCTGTGGCTCCATGGGTTGTGCAGGGAGTTTGGGCCTGATTGCGCCTTTCTGTTCTCAGTTTGCCCCACGTGCGGATTCTTCCTTGAGCCTTGGAATCAGCTGTCCTGTGTGCTGTTCTTTCAGGTTATCCTGGTTATGGGATGAGAAACATGTGTGCAGCCTCCTCTCTCCTCCTTCCTGGCTGGAGCATTCGCACTACGGCTCCTCACCACCCAGCCATTCCCCCTCCTCTGGGGACTGGAGTGAAGTCAGCTGCTGCAGTTTGCAGACCGGTCTGCACCTCCTGGGGCCACAGTGAGGTGGGTGTGGTATCTCACACCCCTGCCTGTGGACCTCCTTTCCTCTGTCCCCGGGACCAAGTGAGGCTGGAGTGCTCTCCTGCCACCTCCTTCCTCCTCCCTCCCCCAGCAGTGGAGTTCTAAGTGGGGACCCACATGGCTGCCTCCCAGCTCTTCCCTTTATTTCTCCTTTGTTTAACCCTCTGCCCGCCTGCAGGTCCCTTAATGCGATGAGTGTGTTCCTTAGCTGTGATTGTGCGCTATGTAGTTGTGCTCCTTGGTTGAGGTCTAGGTGTTTTCTGAGTTGGAATCTCCAAAGGAGTTTTTTGGAGGTCCCTCTCACAATGCCATTTTGCTGCCATCCTATCCCTAGTGTTGTTGCCTACTACTTTTGCCTCTTTTTTTCCCTAAAGATATTAGTAATTGTTTTGTTTTTTATTTGGAAATTTTCTCTCTGCCTTGTGTCTCTATTCTTTGATTGGTTAATTGATAGATGAGTGGTTGGTTGATTGAGTTTTTGGCCTTTCTCCCTTATGTCTGAGGTCTTCCTCAGTAATCCCTGCATGTTCTGCTCAAATATCAGAGCGGGGACTGAAAAGCTAATTGAAAGCTCTGAGTATGTGACTGGGACTTGTTACCTAACCTGCATTGTGGGTGATGGGGATGACTGAGCCATTTGCTAGTAGGAACTTCTGAGTCAGTATCTTTATGTCATTCCCCATAGGCTGGTCACAGAGAGGGAGAAGCCTGGGGAGCTGCCAGGTTCTAGGAGTTGAGTTAGAGGGAGGCCAGGGCTCTCGACACCCAGTCAGTCTATGCGCAGCTGTTACCTGGCTCCACCTGTCACGTTCAGCAGGGCCTGGGACCCTCCCTTGCATTCCCTTTAAGAATCAGTCTCCAAGTTCCTGCTGGGGTCTGGGGGTGGGAAATAGGAATTGATGGACTTCTTGGTTTTTTGGTTTGTTTATTTGTTTGTTTGTTTGTTTTAATGTGGGTAGTTCCCTGGCTGGGAATCGAACCCAGGTCGCAGTGTTGACAGTGCTGAGCCTAGCCACTACACCACCAGGGAACTCCCTGATGGCCTTCTTAATGCTTCCAGAAGGACTTCGTGCTGCCAATTCCCAAGCTGACGCCACTGCCAACATGGAGTTGCTTTCTAGAGAGTTATTTCCACCTGTCCTTCTGTCTTTCCAGCTTCCAGAATGTGGATGCTGTCTCCTCTCCTGTGCTTCTCAGCCTCGTGGACTCGTTCTTAAAATTTCCCTTTCTTCTCTTAGTGCTGCATTTCAGGAGGGAGTAAAAGTAGATGCACATGGATGTTCCTCCATCTCTACCTTCACTGTGGAGATTGTTGTCATGAAGACCTGGGTCACCACACAAGACACACGCTGAGGTGGAACCACAGAGGTGACAGATGAGGGACAGAACCAGGGAGGCTGTCATCCAGGTCCAGCTCCTGGCTCCTGGAGCGTCCTGTCCTCCCTGCCCCATACTCCGGGCCAGCAGGGGTCATGAGGTCGATTCCCAGAATTCCAGGGGCAGGACAGCTGGGGGCAGGGCCAGATGTTGGACAAACAAACCAAAGGTGAGACAGTGAGGAAATCCAGACCAGACCTGGAGAGCAGACCAGCACACCATGCGGTGGGTGGGGGCCCCCCGCAGCCTCACGGGCAGGGTTGGGGGGCAAGAGCAGGCCTCCAGGCCCTCACCAGACCCTGGTGCTGCCCTCAGGCTGCTCATCCTCTGGGGCCTGCTATGGGGCTCGGTGGCCACACCCATCGGCCTGCCCTGGCCCAAGCCCATGTTCGGGCGCCTGGCGTCTCCCGGCTTCCCAGGGAAGTATGGCAATGACCTGGAGCGGCGCTGGAACCTGACTGCACCCCCTGGTTACCGCCTGCGCCTCTATTTCACCCACTTCCACCTGGAGCTCTCTTACCTCTGCGAGTACGACTTTGTCAAGGTGCCCACAGCGCGGGGATGGCCCAGCCCCTCTCTGCAGCGGGCAGGTCTCCAATCATCAGCCAGCCCTGGGGGACAGGGACACCTGGGCCTTGGGCGGGGGGTCTCGCTTTGGAGGGATGCAGGGTGGGCAGGCCTTGGGTCTCGCCAGCCCTTCCGTGACCCTGACCCCACAGCTGAGTGCAGGAACCAAGGTGCTGGCCACGCTGTGCGGGATGGAGAGCACAGACACGGAGCGGGCCCCTGGCAGTGACACCTTCTACTCGCCGGGCTCCACTCTGGACGTCACCTTCCACTCGGACTACTCCAACGAGAAGCCTTTCACGGGCTTTGAGGCCTTCTATGCAGCCGAGGGTGAGCACAGAGGAGGCCTGGTGGGGAGGGCGGGCAGGGGCGCTGATGACTCACTGGGGACATCTTGGCCGTAGGACAGGCACCCAGGCTCCCCACTTCCGTGAGGCTGGATTCCTGCCAGACCAGCAGGACAGAAGTCCTCCTTCCTCGACTTCATGTGCAATGCAAATGTCAGTGACGACCTCAGCTTGGGACTGAACCCGAACCCCAATTCTGTGTTAGGTGCTGAGCCAGAGACACCCTCACACCCCCGTGTGACACAAGGGCCAATGAGCCCATTTCCAGACGTACCAGTGAAGCTCCTCCAGTCTGAGAACACACAAGCTCGGAGTACAGAATCTGCCTGTGGGCTTTGAGTCAGACACTTGATTTCAGATTCGGGCTTCTGCAGGGACCGGCTGTGTGACCATGGGCACGTGGCCCAACCTCTCTGTGCTCCTTACAAAGCTGCTATAAAGGTTCAGGGCAACCTGTGTAGCATCCCCACCCCCTGTACGCTGGGTTCCACTGCTGGCCGCTCTTTTCACTAGCTGGGGACCTAGAGCAGGATACTACCCATCCTGTCACTGGGTTTAAAAGGGGTTATTTACTTCTCCCTCCAAGTGTCGTAGGGGGGTTGCAATGACCTTACTCCTCTAGCGCTTGTTAGAGCACCAGCCACCTTCAGACATGAGGCGGCTCCTCCCAGGTCAGCCACGACCCCAGCACTGTCCCATCCCCTTCCCTGCTGACCGCCTGCCTGGCCCACCTCTCCCCCAGACATCGATGAGTGCCAGGTACCCCCAGGAGAGGCACCCCCCTGTGACCACCACTGCCACAACCACCTGGGCGGCTTCTACTGCTCCTGCCGTGCGGGCTACAGTCTCCACCAGAACGGGCGCACCTGCTCAGGTGAGCCTGGCCCGTCCCCCACCCTCCTCAAGGCCACAGCTGTTCTGCTCCGGGGCCTGGAGGGGCCACAGGC